>JAJHUR010104371.1:0-39536 GCA_027495735.1 Lutjanus campechanus | reverse complement strand
GGCTACTTTCCTGTTTCCACTGGCAAAATAGTGGATGGTCCCAGTAGAACCACTCCATCCCAGCCCATCTTTCTTATTAACCCGCTGGTAAGGCTCCAAGTGAGCTGAGCCGAAACTAAAAGGTGGAGTTAAAACACTGCAGAACACTAACTGGTCAGAGAGAATCTGTTAGTCCCGAATCCCCAGTAACAACCCTGGCTACATTTATGAGTGCCGTCTAGACAGATCTAGGGTTTAGGTACATGTAGGTATAGGCTTCAAAGGAACTATACGGAAAGCATTTGGTGGAAACGCAGTATTGTGTGAAAAAACAGGCATACTGCTGCTGATACAAACCACTTGTGTGTAGTTGGTGCTTGTAGACTCAAAAGATAATTCAGTAATACGGATGCGATGTCTGTAAACTTCGTAGAAACCTGAGATACACCCTAAGGTACACTGGAACACATAATCAGTGGTGTAACTTTGGGTCACTGGGTTTGTCGGATCTTTCAACATCAGACACTTGGATCCAGGTGACCAAGCCAGGGTTTATCAGACCCTGACTTGTGTCCCATGCAGCACTACCCCACGGATCACTCCTTCTGATCTGCAGCCATCTGGAGGCTCTTTCAGCAGCCTGTTTGATGCCCAGCCTTGTGAATGCTTTGCAGAGCGAGCAGCCAGAAAAGCCTTCTCATCCGACCTCTGTGGGTACGCAGGAGAATCTCCGCGCGTGCCTCTGACACTGCTCCACCAGCTTCCTGATGTCTGGCTCTCTTCCTCTTATGGGCCTTCTTGATCCCATCTACCCAGGTCACAGCCAGCTCAAACATGAGTCTTCTGACAATAGGACAGCATCAGGCCTCCGTGATACTGAGGGTGTCGGGGAAGTTGAACTGCCACAGCTGCCAGTCAGTGTCTGTAGAGAGGAGGCCGGCTGACATCCTGGATTGGTGTTTAGACTGTTCTTTAGAAAGCAATATGCTTCCTCAGTGGGCTGAGAGGAGGTACTCGCACTGTTGATGGTTGATACGATGTGCTCTGCCTCTGCCTTCAGCAGCTAGAGTTGGGCGAAATGTTAAAACTTTCCAATTGGCCACTGTAGGCTCAACAACTGGCTGGGCCTCAAGAGGGAGAGCGGGTTGCCCACTTATCAGAAGATCAGCGGTTTTGATCCCCGGCTCCAGTCCAAATGCTGACATGTCCTTGTGCAAGATACTGAACCCTTATTTGACCCTGAGGGCTGTCCCATCAGTGTGTGACTGTGTTTGATTGTATGTACAGATGAGTGAATGTAATATGTAGTCGTAAAGCCCTTTTAGGCCGGATATACTGAAGGGAACTGTTCACGATGAGGCCGCTTGTCTATGCGTGTTTTTGCAAAACACCACAAGAGGGCACAACAAAGAACTCAGACCATAAACTGCCCGTAAAATCAAAAGAAATCCGCCTCCGCCGTGCATGTACATCGCGGTCTCGAGCCTGTTTCCATTTATTTCGACATGTTGGGACGTCGAATTCCAAAACTGAACTTATTTGTCACCAGCTGTTGTGGCACGCATGTTTGTCGTTGTGTAGCGGCAACAATACATCGTAAAGATGAGGGTAGTTCCAGACTTGTTCAATGAGCCTGTCCTCAAAACGTTCAGCCATTGTTTTGTTTTGAAAATATAAGGACTAGAAAGTGCAGATATTTGGGTTAAAATATAGGGAGTAAAAGAGAAAAGTTGTCCGAAAATTACCTGAAAAATCTACTGAGGTACAATAAAGAAGTATTTGTACTTAGTGTGGTTCTGACTGAGCTGTATACACATTACCACCTAGTCTGTGTTCCCTGTTGCTACATACTTATTATCCTGGTGGTGTGTGCCATATCAATTAATCTGTATGTTTAATTGATTTGGAATACACCATTTCCCATCTGTCACTGTTGCTAGGAGATGGATGACAACATCCTGCCAGCTGCCTACATATGGAATCGGCAGGTGGTTTTCAAGTTGGTAAAATCTTCACGTCTCTAAAGATCACAAAGTCTAACACTTTTTGATTTGTGGAGTTCTGTGGTTTGGTGTACCTGAAAGACTGGGACTAACATTCTCAGAGATAGGAATGTTTACAGATGTTTCCTCAAGCACAATGAGAGGATCATGAATCAGAGCAGAAAATAGTGGGAGGCCCAGAAATCAGAGCATTACCTGCACCCTTTATCACTGGTAAAGCCCCAGAAAAGACAATAAATAGGGTGCAGTCAATGCACAGTACCTTGTTCCAGCCACAGTTTGCTTTCTAATTCTATCATAGTTCTGTTTTTTTTCATATCACGATTGACGAAGTGTCAAAAAGCTGATGTACCACACACAGAGACACACATTTTGGCTGCAGCCAGCCAGCAGATCAGTCAGCCGCAGTTCAAGTGTTGAGGAGTAGAGCAGGGATGATAAGTTGTGAAGGCTGGCATCGTGTCTGGCGATTAGCCTGGCATCGGTTAGCACCGTGCCGTCAGAGGCTTTCCTCGCGTGCCAAAGCTAGCATCACACAAATGAGGGAGAGAGCGAGGGGAGCTGGAGATAGCGGCGACTGGGGGAGATGAGGATCTGCCCGAGCGACGCAGACACAACAGCAAAACAAACAGAGGGCCAGGAGGCTACCTATCAATCAATGCAGTGTCATGAACGAGATACGCTGAAGTGTCACATAGCTGAATATGAACTGACAGCTGAGTGCATGTGTGTATGTGCCTGTGTGGGGGGTACCGCCACACTGTATTCAACAAAAGTGTGCCCTGCCTGTCACTGTCAAGATTGATTGCGTTATAATCGACATGTGAAAGATGAAAAATTACCTTACAGTGAGCAGGTAGGCAGAAAATAACAATGCAGATAATCAAATAGCTCTCAACACATCTCCCCTGGACACACACATAAAATGACACTCACAAATACTCGATTATTTACAAAGGTTGGAAGTAACAAAGTGCAAATACTTTGTTACTCTACTTAAGTACATTTTTCAGGTACCTGTACTTTACTTGAGTATTTATTTATTGGAAAGTTTTTACTTTTACTCCCCACATTTTAACACAAGTATCTGTTCTTTCTAACCCTTGCATTTTCAAAACACTTTAGTTTTGAAGCACTTTAGGGGAATTATTGATTATTAATTTACTCACGCATAGAAAAGATGATTCTTTGGTGGAAGATAAAAAAAGATAACAACATGAGAAACAATGTAAAACAACATAAAAAGATGTAACAACATGCAAAAGATGTTGTAAGACCTAAAAGTGAAAAAAAAGATATAACAAGACAAAAAAGGTATAAAAGACAAAAGCAACAAAACAAGATGAAAAAGATGTAACAAGACATAAAAGACACAACAAATCTGAGAAGATTTAAAAGACACAAAAGATGAAAACAGTATAACAAGATGAAAAACACATAACAACATGGAAATGCCATATAAGACACAAAGGTGTAATAAGACACATAAAAATACATGACAAGACATAAAAGACCTAAAAAAGATGGAAAAGATATAACAAACCGAAAAATACGTAAAAAGCTGCAGAAAGGCATAACAAGACAGATGAGAGAGAGACACGACAGTGGACAAAAGGTGAAGTTCAGTTTGCTTCACACAGAATCAACCAGTAGAAATGTCCTTCAGAGGACGACTTTTTACTTTTATACTTATAATACATTTCAGAGCCTGTATTTTTTCACTTTTACTTGAGTAAAGAAGTTGAATCAGTACTTGTACTTTTACCAGACATTTTTTTCTAAAATGTCTGAACTTCTGCTTGAGTAAAAGAATGTGTATATTTTTGCCACCTCTGATTATTTACCGGCTGATGATAAGATTTTATCTAACTTTTAGTGTCTTTTTTCAGAAAGAATCCAAAGACAGGACAGACAGAAACTTCTTGCTGTCAATATGCCTTCCCCTCTCTTGGCCCTCTCTCTTTTGTCCTCCGGGGATATAATCTCAAGGTTTGATCCTCAAACAGAAGTCAGCGCTGATCGCACAGACACCTTTGGGCTGCCCGTATTTCCCAGTGTGTTGCCCACAGAATATAAAACAAAGGTGGAGGGCTGAACGGGACGAGACATGAGTGGACACGGCAGCGGCCAGTGCTTGTGTGTCACCTCAGGACTGCAGGTAGTCTGTCTGAGTCTAATAAGGATACAGACATGCAGGTATGCTGAACAGGACCACAGGGAGAGAATACTTTACACCGGTTTCTTACCCTGTAGTTAATCTGGTATTAAAATAGATTCCTGCTGTTCGGTTTTTAGGTCTCTTACTGTGCAAGTGCCCAAATACCTGAGAGTTTGAGGCAGTGTTTCGGAACTTACTCATAAAACGCAATCCTTTATAAATCTTCTTACTCTCTTATTATTAACATAATACTCTGTCACTACTTTTTTCCTGCAGCTAATCACATTACGTGATACTAGTTTTGACCGATCATTGATATCTTGCAGAGTTGGGACCAAGTCATTGTTCTCAAAGTCACAAGAAAGCCTCAGGTCTTTGCACTCGAGTCCCAAGTCAAGATGGGCAAATCTAGAGTCAAGTCCAAAGTCTTGAACTTTAAATTTCAAGTCCTAAACAAGTCGAAATGAGCTCTTCACCAAATGTAATGTCATTTTAACAATAAAGCCTCGACTTACCGTTCTTTGTGCAACTTCAAATTGTTAAGCAAAGTTGGGAGTTTGTCCGTCTGTACTTTTTGACCTGCACGTTTTGCATACTGCAGCTGTTGTTTTATTGACCACCTCATAGTATTTGTACGTGACCGTATCTTTTTTTTTCCCAACTGGAGCTCAGTCAGGTAATGTCTGATCTTCATGGTTCTCTCCTGCAACTTGATTGCTGTTGGACTAGTTGAAACTAATGGGGTCTGGGGAATTAAATGTAAACTTGCTGAGAAAGAAAAATGTTAACGTTGCAGGAAATGAATCATTCATGACGTGCTTTTCAAATAATATGCTTGTGAACTCAGGAGTCATTGCTGTTAAATTCCAAGTTAAGTTGAAAGTCTTCAAGATTTTGTTGGGTATAAAGTCATTTATAATTATGCTATTATTAACACATATTAATGTTAATAAGCATCTTATAACAGCCTTATTACCTATTAACTAACACTTATTACAAGCACCTTAATATAAAGTGTACCCAAAATGCAGATGTTATTTTTTGTTAGTGTTTGTGTCTGTTCAGAATGCAGTGGTTTGTTTTGGTCATTGTCATTTTCATGCTGGTTTATTGTTTTTAATTTAACATATTTTTGAGTGCTTGTCCCTTATGTTGACTCCCATTAAGAGACTGATGCTGCTGAGAGCTGCTTCATGACTCTCATTCTGTGCTGCGTGGTACAGTATTTTATTTTATCCTCCGCAATCATCCGGAGACCCCCAGAAATTATCTTGCGACCCCTTTCGGGTCCCGACCTCCAGGTTGAGAACCACAGCTTTAAGGTTAATGGTTTTAATAATACACTGTCTTGTTTGTGTGGTTCTGTACTGTGTATCTGTGACTATGACGCAGAGTATCGTTGAAGCTTGCACAAAAAGTGCTGCTCAAGTATAGCTATAGCTTTTCTCTTTTTCTCATGCACGCTACAATGGATCCTCCCACACACTAATACAAACATACTGTATGTTCATACACACATGCAAATGCAGCCCTTTGTGGAGTTCCTCCTATAAGCCTTGGAAAACTAACAACCTGACAATCTCATTGCCTTTTTCTCAACCTTCTTGAATGTTTCTCGCTCATACTCGCCTTCTGCTGCTTTTCATTTGTAATAAGCCAGTGTATCTGTATGGGCGCGGAGGGACTGCTGCAGGCCGCCTACTGATAACCCTGTCAAACAACCCAGCACCCCCAACTGTCAGCTCTCCCGGGGGCTCTGCTCCTCTGCTAATGGAGACCAACTCCAGCTCCGCCACAGGGAGAGGTGTGTCAAAACACCCATTATCTTCTTACGAGAAAACACTGGCACAGTACAGAAAGCCTTCCAAAACACAGTTTGAATGTTTCACAAAGCAATAATTTAGGTTTGTGAAAGTGCTCAGAATATTGCTCAGCACGACCTGCTGAGACCTACCAAATTGCAAAATTTGTATTTTCTCCTATCTGGAGTTTGAGATTTTTTTCCCCCTCCACTGTGACTCACAAAGACTGAATTATACAATTAAAAAAAATGTACCTGAAGGGATAACTCAGACTATTTAATGTGGAGTTGTATGAGGTACTATCGCCAGTCAGTTTATTACCTACAGTACAGTAGATGGTGCTTGGCACGCTCCCACTTTGGACGAGCAGTTAAAGTGTACACTATATTTAGAATATTTTACTTATTTATTTTACTCGGCCTTTTCCGGTGTGAAACCACTCTTTTAAAAGCCAAATGTCACTCTCTCCAAACCAACCAAACTCCACAGGTGAAATAAGAAATTTTACCTCACAGCACACAGGAGTAACTGGTCTACCCCTGCCTCGATCTGTTAGTTAGTTTGTGTTATTGTGTGTCTTTGGTGTTTTAAAAGGTTAATTTGGATTCACCAAAGTCACACAGTAACACAAATTTTACCCACTGGAGTTTGGTTGTTTTTCAGAGAGTGATATTTGGCTTATATACCAGTGCTTTCCCACTTGAAAAGGCCGTCTAGGGGCAAAGTAAAGCAGTGAAAATATCCTTAATATAACGTACACTTAAACTGATATCCACATCAGTACATTCCTTAGCTTCTTGACAGATACCCCTCCCTTCCTCTCTAAACTGGAGGCATGCTGGCCACCATCCGCTGTAGGTAATGCACTGACTATCCTTTAGTACCTCACACAACCCCGCTTCAAATAATCAGAACTATCCCTTTAAAAACACAGTATCACAAAAATTGTGTCTTTTAATTAAATGTTTCAGTAAACTACCCATGACTATAATTTTCTTTGATGTTGTGTTTCATTATAAAATCCAAGCACAACCAAGGATTTGTGTTAGCATTCGCGGGATAAGTTCCGCAGTTAAAAGAAAAGATGATCCGCTAACTTTTTAACAAGTGACAACAGTAAAGGGAATGAACTTATAACACCAGACTCCTTTGGCTACTTCAGTGCTTTGTGATGAAAAGAAAAGCAGATGAAAGAAGAGAGTAGGCAGGAGTTGAGATTCAAGAAGAAAAATGCATATCTTTTTTCTTAGTTTAATTGCCATCTCTCCATCTCAGATCTGTATATGATAAGAAGCTGATTAGCCTCACAATGAAGTTATGGTGAGAAGACTGTGCTTGTGCCAGTGCTGAACAAAACATACACATTTTCTTTATTTCAGTGTACAAAATCCTAACGTTGCACCGGTGGTGGACTCAGGCTGTCTGAGGGGCAGGCGTGAAAAAATAATCTTCCCCTCACCATCTCCTCTTGAGTCCACCAGCGGGTTGCACATACACAGACCTTTAACTACTTTCAAAAAGCTTCAGTATTAGATAAATGAAAATAATCAGCATTTAGTTCGTGAACAGTTTGGAAACATTTTCATCTCGCGTCATTTGTGCTGTATAGACGGTACGACAAAAGCTGATTCTAAAGTGTCATGGCACCATTAACCTGAATCCCTCCTTTCCACTAAGTGCTTCACAATTCAGTTCAGCTCCATTGAGGGACGTGAATTAAAACATGACCTGATGATGCGTCAGATGATAAGCTCTACGTACTTTGCAGACGTCTCGCTAACCTTGTAAATTTGTCAGATCCTTTCTGAAAAACACAGTCTGGAACAAAGTAACAAAGCAGTTCTTTCTCCCCTGCATGAGACTGTCCCTGGACCTCATTAAGAATCCTGTACACTCCACCCACATGCTTTTCATGTGCCCACCATGTTCAAGCGGGCCGCACGATGTCCTTGAAAATGACATTCATAGTGCTAATAATGGCGGCAATTCACTGCAGATTGACAAGAATAAAGTGGTCTTTCATATCTGTTAACACTGGAGCCAAGCATGCAAGGCTGCCTTACATTATTCAAAGCAGCCTTAATCGAGATTAATAACTGCATCGGCGCTGTTGGTGGTGTTTTGCATGTTCTTGGGGTATTACAGCATATGAATTTAGACTTTAGGCTAAGATTTCAAAACCTCCTGAACAAGGAATTTTAGGAAGTCTAGTAATCCTAAATGCATTTACAGTACTCATTAGTTGAAAATGTGATGCTGTGTTTTTTTTTTCTCTCTTTTTTTTTTTTTACCTACTTTGTCTCTTCACTGACTTCTCATCCACACCGTTCAAGGGGTGTCATGGCGGCTCAGGAAGCTAAGCCGGATTCCATGTTCTCTGCTGAGTGAAGTTTGGCAACTGTGTGTCATCCTTCCCATCTTTTCTCTCTCAATTTTCCCATTTTTCCTCTCTTGTTCACTTTGATCATATAAAGCAGTCTTCTCCGCTCAGCAGAGGTCCTCAAGCCTGGTCTTGAAAAAGCAGCTGACAATTAACTAACTGACAACAGAAAAAATGATTCACCACTTACACTTTCATAGTTTTGTTACACCCTGTTTGCACCAAAGCCCAAAGTGGACTCATTTGAAGTCACATGACTCAAATTCAAATCAGACTTGTCAAAATTAAAATGGACTTGCATCTTAACTCTGAATTTTTTATGTCAGTGCCTTGACTGACTTGAACTGCAGTATGCAAAACGTACGGGTCAAAACTTACAGACACAACTTCTAGCATCATTTTACATTTTAAGTTGCACAAAGAATAGCGAGTCGAGGAGCAGGGCAAGTCATTCGGTTGCCATCTTAAGAAAAAACATATCACGTCCCCTGAGCCAAAGACTAAAAATCTGTTATTTAAAAACTGTGAATCCACAAATCAATTCATTTCCCTTCATTTCCTGAATAATCTAATGTTCATTCTCAGCAAGTCGACACTTAATTCCCCAGATCCTCTTTGTTTCAACCAGTCTGGCAGCATCCAAACAAGTTGCAGGAGAGAACCGTTAGTGCTTAAGCCTGAGAGACAGCTGGAAAAAATGATACCAAAGATAATTTCATTAATGTATAAAAACTACAAGGTGGTTAAAGAGATTACAGAGATGCAACAACTTTCATCAGCGTTCTAAATTTGAAGTGATACAAAGAACTACTTGGAATTTCTTTTTAATTAATGCTTAGCAAACATTTGCCTAACAG
Source organism: Lutjanus campechanus (assembly GCA_027495735.1). NCBI lineage: Eukaryota > Metazoa > Chordata > Actinopteri > Lutjaniformes > Lutjanidae > Lutjanus > Lutjanus campechanus. The sequence goes on along the minus strand of JAJHUR010104371.1, from coordinate 30,357 downwards.
CGAAGTAGCTTTGTAAATCAATGAGGCTGGAAACTCCCTGTTCCGTTATGACTTGTTTAGGACTCGAAACCATACCTGCCACCCTCAAAAATCCAAAAAAACACTTTTGCAACTCTTTTCTTTAAATACTTGTGACTTTCAAAACAATGACTTGTTACCACCTCTGCTACAACTCACCACTGTGTAGTCCTTCAAAGAAGATAAACCTTTGCGGAGTAATTTTTACATAGCTCTTTCACTTGTTCCCGCAATTTCCCTTTGAAATTTACACTCAAACTTAAGCTATCAACATGATTTCTTACCAAATCACACCCCATGGTGCATAATGGAGGAAGCCGTGTGGAGGCTTGTAAAGCTGTGAATCCTAACAGCCTCGTTTTACGTGATAAAGAACTCTCAGAATTAATGCCATAATGATTTCGTGATGCTTAAATGCCAAATAAAACATTTATATGTAGCAACCTTAATGTTTCCACTGAGCCTTCTCTCTCAGCTGGAGTTCTCCATCAACTTACTCCCAGCCATGAAAATACTGCATGCCGTCACCTTTGTAGCTCCACCAGGATCACATTCGAAACATTTCCACCAAAAAGAAAATGGGAAAGTCATGATTACCTTCTAAACACTTTGTCATGTGATCACACAGAGAAATTGAAATGGCATCCATGTGGTGCCAATATTACAGCAGGTAATGTGTCATTATGAGGAACAGCCCTCCAGGTATTCGCAACATTTATTGGACTAGGGGAAGTGGGAAGGAGAAACACTTACCTTCTCAAGCCAATACCATCAGTCTTCTTTAACAAAGTATATTACACAGATTGAACAATCCATCATCACATCCCTACTCCGTCCTCATAAAGTAAATGAATGAGCGCCTTTCCTTATTGTAAAGGTGAGGTTTTTGGACCACGTTCTCTGCTTCAGCTCCTGTTGGTGTTGTTCGGGCCTGACATGTTCTGCTGTTGAGATGGGTGTGAGAGGGGGCGGGGGATATGGATTAGTGCTCATTTTCGGGCTGGTTACACGGTCGCACAGGTTTTCTAAAATATTGATCCAGCTCCGACAAAACCTTGATAAATGATGGGTCTTGTTGGTGGAGGCTTTTGCTACATTATACATAATTCAATCTTTAATAATTGCACAATAACGTAAGTGTCAGGGCAGCGACAGTCTGGATGCCCACTTGCCTGAGCTTAAAGACAGTGTAAAGCAACAATAAATGTGTGTTCTGAGTTTGTCACACCACAGAGACATCTTATTAACCACCCTGCCAAATTTGAATGATTAAAAAAACAATATAAAACAATGAAAAAATGAGTCTTTTCTCTGCTCCGAAACATCGGGGCCGTGTCCACTCTGCTGTCTCAGTGTCAAACACCACTATGACCTGAAAACAACCTGAAACATGGACGCTTTAGCAGCTTTTTGGACACGTCCAGAGATGTTTGAACCACCAGAGCCAGAGGACGGTGATGGGATGGTATATTTTATTTTCTTTTGTATCTGGTTGTTGGAACTGAAGTGAGCTGAAGTGAAGTGCTGGTCAGATAATAACACATATAATGTGTTCAGAAGAAAAACTCACCTTGTCCTTCAGCAGGAGTAAACTATTACTTACTATCCATGCAGCTGGTTTTGGTTTTCTATGGTTTAAAGACATCTGTCTCTGAGATTTGTGCCACCACTCTATATCACTTGTGGTGTTCACGGCGTTGGATAAAGAAATTTCTCCGCATGAACATTGTCCCAGTTACTCAGGATAATCCACAGACCTCATTCTGAAGAAGACTCATATGAACTACTTTCTGGATATACAGGTTTTTTTTGTATAGTATAGTGTAGTATAGTGTATTTTTTTAAAGTTTTTAAAAAAAAAAAAGTGTTTCTGTATATTATAGTATCAGTACTGTTTCAGATACATTCTTGGTTAACCTAACTGTATAGACTTAATAAGTAACAATAAACATGATGATAAGGCCAAACTTCTCCATTTAAACATTGTTGTGAAAGAATTTTAGTGTCCTTCACTCGTTCACACCTGCTATGTGGACTCTGGGTGTCTGGGGCTACAGATATTTTTAGGCCTTGGATGAAGTCCTAACAGCTTTTGTGACATTGACACTGTTGCTTATGTAATGTAGCGCCCTCCTATATAGCATCCTGCTGATTCATGGTTCTGTATGATGTAACTGTGACATAAAAAAAAGTGTTTCTATTGTATCTTTAAGCTTTTGGTATCAACTGAACACACTGTACCAATAACTTCTCTGCGCACAGATATGTGTATTATAAACCTCATATATTCAAGTAAAAACAACTGAGGCTCCTGAAGTGTTTTGTTCACCAAAGTGAAGACTGACCAGAACTACCAGAAACTAGAAGTTTTTCTTCATCAATTTGGCGTTGTCGGCAGGATACGCACCTGCATACGGAGACCCCAATGGATTTATTATTTATTTAGAACATTTTATTATTAATTTAGAGCATTACAAGCAGCCAGAAGGCTTTACAACAATAAAATCGATTTAGAAATCTACATTTTTGGAGAAACGCACACAAGCTGAAATTCTAAATAATTTACACTTGATGTTGTTTATTCACAGGTCAGAGCCTGCATGTCTAAGTAGAAGTTGTGTCTATTCAGAGGGTTCATGTTTTGGCATACAGCTGATTAGATAACCCTCAGTAACTGCACTTAATTCCATCAAGTCACCACTATCATGTTGAATTTATCTTTCTTATAACAAACCAAATTTCATTAAAATCAGTTCAGAATTAAGGAGTTGCAGTCAGTTTTGGAGTAAAGTCCGCATCTCTCACTTCACATTGTAATTATTTACTAGCAGATCCTGGTCTCTCCATCATAGCAATCTTGCAGATATGGGGATTTATTCATCTCATATTGTGTCCAGCTTTAGTGGATCATGACATATCGGGTATGGAATTCATCTGCAGATGCCACGGTTCCAGATGAGACAAAGCTTTTGTATGGATGTGAGTTTTTGAGCCACAACAAAGCCTGCAAAAGACTAGGTAAGCCTTGTTTTTACCCTTGCAGTTGTTGATGACTTGTTGCCCCATACCGCTGGTTAAGAGGATTGAAGTGCCAGCAGTTGGTATTAAAACTGAGCAGTCAATAAAATAGGTTTTTCAGATATTGTGAGTCACCGCAACCACAAGAAGTCCTTAGTCCAATCCTCAGGGTTAGTAACATGTGAGATTAGCTGTGGATGGAACAGACACTCACACATCCCTTGTGGAGATGATAAATATATGATACCACTTGTTATTTGGGTGAACTGAGCCTATATCATCAGTGGCTAATAGTTGGGTATCAGACACGCAATTTTCGTACACTGAGAGCTTGGATTTTCTGATAGAAATAAGCTTGTGATTACTTTGTTTTTCATTTCTCAAACAAACTGAACGGACTGATTATAGAGACCACTCAGTGCCTCAAACAATACACCGCCATTTTTGTGATTTCTGCCAGACAGCTCAAGTGCTATGACCAGTGTATTCCATCAAAGTGCGTGTTGAATATTACCTCCTGCTCTGGCCTTCACTGAAAGATGGGGAAGAGAGTGAGTGTGCGTGTTTGTATGCGTTCCAGAGAGTCCTAATGCATAGCCTACTACTCTGTTTGTAAGAGGTAATCCAAGGCAACCTTATGTAATCTACCGTAAGACTAACTGTCAGGCACCATTTGGGAAAGAAATCTCTGGTTTTCTTTCCTTTTTGAGTTGTTTTCTTAGACTGACATTGAGAATTCATGAGCCAAAAAAACTTAAGATTTCAACAAGCACACTCTGTCTGTATATACTGCACACTGACATCAGGCTTGTTTCTGTGCTGTGGCTATGAAATGCAGAACAGAGTTGACAGTTCACGACGATGCAGTGGCTGTAAATCCTCCTCACCTGTCAGGGTATTGGCCTCACACCCCTGTGGTAGGCGTCCTCTTATCATCAAGGCCTGAAACACATGGCTGAAAAACCATCCATGGGCACACATACGCTTGTATACACAGTGTTTCCACTAGGATGACTGCTCTGGGGGGCGGGGGGGCGGGGAGGCGTCCTCATTTTATCACTTACCACCACACCAAATTCCATTCTCAACTTTGACACTTTAGAGTATCTTTGCTTACATGCCAGTGTAGGAGGAGAAGAAGAATATTTATCAGTTACTTTTCTAGATCCACATGAACTCCCTCTTTAAATCTGCATAAATTAGATCCACCACACAGCACTCAGAGAAGGGATCAGTCTGATCCAATATTGATATCGGGTATTGATTCATTGGGTATTGCACACGTGACACTGATCCGCATTATGATCTCAGTTCTACCACGGCATGTGTTTACCACATTTTATATTTGTAAATGTTATGCTAAGCGGTGCAAATTGAGAGCTGAATCGTGTTTTTCACTTCTACTCTGCATTTACATGTAATATCAGGGAGACATGTTTCAAATTGCTGTGCTTCGATGCAGCTGGAGTGGAAAAATGTACCAGACGCCTCGCCCGTGGTGTAACAATAAACCAGCACAATACTGACAATCACCACAAACCACCACGTTCCGAACAAACACATTACAAACACTAACAAAGAGCAGCATTTGCATTTTGGAACATAAAATAGCAAACTTGAACTCTCAGCAATGCATCATGGGAAATAATGCAAATGAGAGGCATCCTCCAGCTTCTCAGCTTCACATGTGAATGCTGTAAGCTAGAATCCTCCAGCGTGCCACGATGGCTGAAGGACACCATTAGACAGGTTGCATTACACAAACTACTCAAGCTTTCCAGACTGAAGATCATGTAATCTCACTACTATTATTACAAACTACTACTGATGATGATAATGATAACAATAATTACAATAATAATAAATAATCACAAACATCAAGAAAAAAGATGAAAAAAAAAGTATCTGCAGATATCCAAATTCAGATATCGGAACCGGATCAGAACTAAAAAAAAAAAGTTAACGGAATCTGTTCATCCATGAATTCGAACATCTCTAACAGCTCTTATTTAAAGAGAGAACATGTTAACTTTTAAAGCTGGTGCCCCTGTTACTCCTGTTATTTCCTTGTTCCAAATAGTAGTGAAGCACACCAGGAGCAAATGCCAGGAGCTGAGTAAAACAAAATTATGAGTGGTGTGTTAACTGCAAGCCAAATTAATCACAGCACACAAGGCCAACTTGCCTCGACAACCAATACGAGTACCCTTAAGATGATACCGATACCAGCAGAGTATTTTATTTGATGCCTTTTTTTTTCTAGTTCATTCAACACCCATTGTGAATTGAAACATTGCTGAAATAATCTTTTCTTTAATGGTTTTATTTTTGTCAGGTATGTAATATAACCATACTTTACAAGGTTTTGGACTGTCTGGGTATGATGGAATGCCAACTCCATCAAATACACCACAATTGACTTCACCACACCACAGGCTGTATGGGTTGTAGCTGCTGCCGTAGTGGGCCAATCACAGGTTGCATCGGAGAACACTTGTTCTAATTGGCGCAAACCATACAAGTTTTCTTTTTTTCTAGATTTGGCTACAAAATGAATTGAATGCACTGGGTTAGTGGGTTACTGGGTCAGTATCAAAGTTACCATTGACTGGTTGCTGTCAAGCAATGTGGCATTTAAAAGGCTATTTATATTGCTGGTTTGTTTTTGGATGATTTTTGTGATTTTATTTTGCTATTTTAATGATCTGCATGATTGACGGCCTCTGCTCAGCGACCCACTTTCATTCAGCCTGCATGGTACACACCCGCTGGGCAGGAGATCAAGTGTGAAGGAAAAATGCCTCTAGAGCCAGAACATTTTCACATCTAAACCTGTGAATTAAGGGTTTATTTTGACCAAACCAGAGTTGGCTATTGATATAACAGCAGAAAGACTAACCAAGATGGTTTTGGTGAGTTTTACATTGTTTCTGTCTGCTGAGTTGGACTAAAGTGTCTTTTACGGTGTGAACAACGAGGCAATTAAAGCTCATCTTAGTTTGGTAAAGCAGAAAAACTTGAATTCAGAACATGATCAGTTGTATTTTTCTGCTTAATAAGGAAAATAAGAGCGAGTGTGTAGCCTTGTTCTGTTTTATTTTTGTATGCCTTCCATTGTGTGTCTTGGTTGTCTTTACTTCCTGTCGTTGTCTGTTTCCCCGTCCTTTAGATTTCTGATTGTTTTCACCAGCCCATTATTACCCTCACAGTGTATTTTGTCCTCTTGTCTTTCCCTCCTTAGTTCCTACTTCTTCTTCAGCAGTTGTGGTCAAGTGTCCCAGTGTTCTCCCTTGTGTTTTCCTGTTTTTTGGACTGTTTTTTTGTTTTCATGCATTTTGGACTTTGCTTTCTTTTTTGATTTTTTTTTTTTTTTCGCCCTTGAGCTCTCTCTGTAAGTACAGGTTTTGGTTTTTTTTTGAGTGGAAGGTTTTTTTTCTCAGTCACTTCACCTGTCTTTTCTCTGCTCCACTCTGTGTGTGTGAAACAGAGGAGAGAAGAGAAATAGCATAACCATAAATGACAGCAAAACGCTGTTAAGACTCTCACACTGAGATGAAATGTAATGAGTGCATATAAACTGCATAAATAGCTTAACATAAATTAAATATTTATACTTTCCTGGGGGTGGACCCCCTACAAGCAGTAGTAGAGGAAGTGCTGTATACAGGCTAAAAAGGACACTGGCTTGAGGGTGGACCAGTTCGATAGTTAGCACTCAAATACAGCAGCACTCTAACAGTGCAATGTGTGTCTGAATTTATTTCCTCTTTTTTTTTTATTTTGAGTCAATACTTCAACATTCTTTGGAGTCTAAATGAAGTGAAGTTTTTTCCATTGATAAAAAGATTAAAACCAAACACCCTCAGTGTGAAATGACAGGACTTTGACTTAGACACAAATAATGAATAAAAGATGAAAGATGAAATTCAACCAAGTTAACCACAGGAGATGCCGCTTGTGGTCTTGAGTGAGTGTGCGTGCGTTGGTGACAACCATGCAGTAATTTTTTTTCCTTTCATACACTCAAACTGTAATAACTTTTGGCAGAGACATACTGTATATGATGATCAGCTTTGGAGCTGAATCTCAGTAGGAAAGTTTCTTGCAAGCGAACACAAAATAAATGGAATAATAAAAAGACAATTGCTATTTATTTTTTTTTAAATTTATTGTCTTGATAAGCTACACTCTTCATATTCTTCTGGGCATTCAGCTCCAACAGCCTCATGTATAAAAGCTTATCTCTCCTTGTACATTGTTTTAGAGCTTGGTGGTATTGCTCGGCCATTCGCTCAGTATTCTATTACCTCTTCAAAGATCCTTCCTCCACTGAGACATATGCAGGGCTCTTCATTATCTAAACAATCAACTGGTGTGTATCTGGGGCCCGGAGCCTCTGGGGAGGCATGTGGGTGATTTTCTGCCTCAAATGAAACATGGTTATATAATTTCATGAGCATGATTAAGACTACTTGAACTCTTAGCACCAGATTAGGGCATCTCCATAGTGGCAGAGAAGCCCTACAAAGCCTGATGTGGTGTGAAAGCTCAAAGGAGAGCATAAATTGACTCCAGACAGAAACTCAAAAGCAGCATCGATGGAGCATTTCAGCTGGAGAGACGATATATTTGCAAGTAACCAAGTACAAATATTTTCTCTATATACTTAAATAGATTCTTCAGGTATCTACTTTTTTTTTTTGACAGATTTTTAATTTTATCCCAACATTTTAACACAAATATCTACAGCACTTTGTAGTCCTTATATTTTCAGACTTGGTTCATTATTTTAGTTTTAATGAATTTGAGGGGAATTACTGATCAGTTTTAATTTTGTGTCATTATGTGCCAGTTTCCCAACATCAAGACCGACCTCAGGCTAAATGAATGGGACACAAACACAAAGAAAGAACAAATTGTTGTTCATCAGTCCTTATCAAGCAAAACAGACGTAACAAGGTCGTAACAATGTCCAAGATGTAACAACACGAAAAAGATTAACAAGATGCCAATGATGTAAGTGGACAAAAAACACATAAGATGAAAAACTAACAGGACAGAAAAAAGATCAACACTACACAACACAAAAAAATATGTAACAAGATGTTGAAAACAACGTACCAAGATGAATAACATGCAACAAGACAAGAAACGACAGAAAAGATATAACAAGACATAAAAGGATGTAACAAGACGAGTAATGACATAAAAGACGTAATAAGACAAAAATGACGATATGACAAAAAAGACTGACAACACGCACAAGATGCAAGAAGACAAAAAAGACATAACGGGACGAAAAAAATAACAGATGGAACAAGACGAAAACAACTTACCAAGACGAACAAGATGCAACAAGACATAAAACGACATAAAAGATATAACAATACAAAAGAATGACGTAACAAGACAAAAAAAGACATAACAAGACACAAAAGATGTAACAAGATGTAAGACAAAAAACTAACAAGATGAAAAAGATGTAACAACACTAAAAACTGTGTAAAAGACGTAACAAGATTGAAAACAACATAAAAGATGTAACAAGACAAAAAACAACAGAGACGTACCAAGGCAAAAAAACTTAACAGGACGCAAGATGTAACAATGCTAAAACTACATAAAAGACTAAAACAGACAAGAGTGGAGAGGCTCAGCTAGACAAAGAGAAAGGTTCAGTTAGCTTTGCTAACATTCAGAAGGCAACTTTTTACTTTCATACTTCGACTACATTTAATTTTTTTTCACTTTTTCTTGAGTAAAGACATTGAATCAGTACTTCTACTTTTACCAGTTCTTTTACACAAGTCTCTACGCTTCTACTTGAGTACAGAATGTGTGGACTTTTGCCACCTCTGTGTATTTGGCCCACACAGCGGCCAACATTTTGACTGACTGTGAGGCCACCGAGGGGTGCACCAATATTAATATCTCTAGAATCTCGATTGAACATCCAGCACTTGTTTTAGGATGTGAATATGGAGCCGTCCCGTTATTGATGCTTTAATGACACACATCTTGGCACAACATGGAACTGTGCTGGCAGCAGGACAAAAGTGTCCTGATGTGAAATGTTGCTATTAGCTAAGTTTTATAGACAGAACAGCTTTGCTTTAAAAGAGGAGACTTGGCTCGGCACACTAATTGCCATTCTGTTTTATTAAGCCCGAGCTGCTGCACTGTTCTTTATCTGTTCACCTTTTCTCAATCAGCTGATTTTATCTGTCAACCTATTATAAATCAGCTGCCTTTATCTGTTGACCTGTTCAGAATGAGGTGTTTTTATCTTCTAACCTACTCTGAGCCTTGAAAGACAGAGGGACATATCAGTCAGATACATACGGTTTATCACTTGAGATCTGACAGGTAGACCCAAACCAGAGAATGCTCACATTTTCTGCATAATTTATGCAGGATTTAGCCGATAAAAAATTAGATATCCCAATTTTGACTTAATATCCAAAGTCAGGATTTGAGCTGTTTAAGAGTTTGACTCACAGGAGGTGATCTGCTGGAAAACCTTTGGCTAATTGCATCCCTGCCGTTTAAAATGGGTAAAGATATAGATGAGCATAACTGAGATGACTCAGTTTAGTCTCATCCTTAATGATTCTGACTGGTTTAATGAATTTATAGGAGAAATCTGTAATATATTCATTGTAATAAATGATAAAATGACCACGGTGTGTCATCGGAGATCAAGGAAACATAAGTTAAATATTAGCTTCACTTGATGTGAACGCTACAACTACGGAGTCTCCCTTTGAAATTTCCGTTCTGCACAAGAAAAACTGTCGTGTGTCCGTTTCACATTAATCAGGGTTCAAATTAATGCAGGATTTTCACCGAATGAGTAAATGTCTGTTTACGACTCGCAAGAAATCATCAATATTCTTGTAGATGTTTGTATCTGCTAAATTGAGCAAAATGTTAATGGAGTTTGGCAGGCAGTGAGACGGGCAGGCACTTACCTCATCGTCATGATCGAGTGTGTTATTTCAGAGCAGTGGGCCTTTGTTTTCAGAGTGAGGGTCGCTATTTCAGGAAATACAACATGCATTTTACTCTGCCAAAACAGGTGTGTAACCCATTTTTGGCCGCTACCCTAAATTTGGAAAATCCTGCTCCAGGTCAATCGAATTGAGGATATTGGTTAGTTTTTATTAATATATAATATATATTATCTATAACTATGTATGACTATTGATATAATTTGGAGATTTGAGGGTGGAGGTTGTTGTAAAATTGGCGAGCAAATCATTGCGGGTCTATAGAAGTTATTTGCAACCAGATGAAATTATGGTCTGAACCAGCTAAAGCCAGTCACCCCCAGCGGGGGGAGAACTCAGGTGTTTGGGGTGTCTGGTTAGTTGCTGCAGGGGGTTGCTAGATCAAAGCAAGCAGTCTGGCTGGTTGATCAAGCAGAAGGTGGAGAAAAATACAAGCTCCATACTAGTATCCTCAAGCAAGTATTACTGGGTCTCACCGGGAGGTGAGTCTCTGCAACACTTTCTTGTTGCCGGGCTCCTGTTGCCGGTCAGTGCTGTGGGTGGTCTCTACTCACCGTGGGTCACTTGGAACAAAGAATCTCAGAGCAAATGCTTGTTCTTTATTACTAATATTGGTATTTTTTATGGAATATTATTGTGCAGCGATTGTTACCTGAATTGATTTAGAAAGATTATCTTGAAGAAAGGAGTAGGGCTACTCGACTAAGATTAATTTTCATTATTGATTAATCTGCCAATTATTTCTTTATCGTTTTGTCTATAACATGTCAAAAAATAGTGAAACACCTAACTATAAATTTAAAAGCCAAGGTGATGTATTCAAATTGCTCAGTTTAAAAGAAAAATCATTACATTTAAGAAGATTTAATCAGCAAATGTTTGGTTTTTTTTATGCAAAATACATAGACTAGCCAGTTTTAGACTTCAAAGTCCCATCTGTAATTCTGGGAGGCAGCAACCTCGGTGCTAAGTGTTTGACCCAACCACATCCATGACCCAGCACAAGAGAAGAGTGAGTGCAGTGTTTTGATAGACAGACACAAACAACCTTTCCCAAAAGAACTCAGTTTGTCTATTATTATGATAATTTATTCTGACCTCCAGACAACATTTACACTCACCACATGTTCATAATGTTAAGAGAAATCAGCAACATAAAAATAAAAGGAGCTGTTAAGTAGATTAGAGTGGAGTGACTTACTGAAGGCTGAGTCCATTGTTATATATTTGGAAATGGACAACATGACAGCTCCCCAAAAGTGAAGGCAAAGCATCTTGATCGCCCCCCCTTGCCTGGCTGCAGCATAGGTCATAAACCCAGCCCCTGTCCATTTTAGTGGAGAGGACATATTCCAAATTAAAACACTGCAGTACGCGCCAAATAAGTTTTTCCCAAAGATGTTTTAGGTAGTTCTGACAACGTTGAGGTTTGTTCAAGTGTTACTTTTTCTGATCAGTTTGATTTTGAGTTATTTGATACTATAAAAAGACAGTTTCATACTGTGATTGACAGCTGAGCTCTGCTCACAATTGGGTTGACCTGCTGTATGGACAGGAACTTAAAATCACCATTGGGCTGACTCTGGCTCCAAATGATGTCACCAGCACAAGATGGCAGCGCTCGCATCAGGGATATTTTGGCTTCATTTTTGTATAGTGGGAACTGCGGCATACATCTTTTTCATTTATGTCAGCGGTCAAATCTGGAGCGATGACCCCTGTGGTGCGGTTCGTTTGGGTTGGTGTGAATGCCAGACTCGAACTCTGGCGTGGAACAAACAACTGTTCTCTGGTCCACCGTGAAGGGATGGTCTCAGATTGTTGTCAAATGAACTGAAGAGAGCTTAATCCCCGGTGTGACCACCATTTGAACCCGTCACATTAGCGCACCATTATATGTCATTTCATTGGTTAAAAAAACATGAACAGAATCTGATGGTGCTCCATGATGAACGATAGAAACTGGGCCTTTTGTTGTCGTTTTACTCGCCGACTGTATGACCAGTAACCAAACACATGACACATGACACATGATGATTTTTAATCATTATTTCAGTGATATTTTGAGTCATGAACACAAAAAGTTAAGTAATAGTTCACAGCCTGATCACACCCCTTTGCTATCTGATTGTATTTCTAACATTACAAATTATATTACATAACATTATATTACCATCACTATCAAAAAATAAAATACCCTGATTAAAACACATAAAGTATATATAGTCATTATAGGAGCATGATAATATCTTATTGACAGTAACTATTTTGGCCACTCAGAACGGGTGGAAAAATGCTCCTGAAGTACAACAACCAAATTCTACTCTGAGCCACATGTCAGAGCAAAACACAAAATCTGTAGGCCACATTTGCTAAGAGGTTGCCAGGATCTGAAAATTTGCCACTGGCGCTCTTCTTTCTAAGAGAGAGAGAAAAAAAAAAGAGCGCAGCGAACGCTCTGAGGACATCTACTTTTAATCTTTGGCTCAGATTAAATTGCAAGATTAAAATGCAAACCTTGTGCATGTCCCCGCCCATGTCACGCTGTCCTCTGTCTACCTATCATTGGCCTGTTGGTTAGGGAAGCCTGTGGTAGATGTAACTCACCCCCCCGCCCCTCTGTCTCTCCCCTCTCTTCTCTCCCATCCCTTTTCACTTGGCTTGGGGACAAAAGCGACAATGTCACAGGCTGCACCCCCCACCTGAATAGCACTGTCACCTGTCATTTGAGAAAAAGGCTCCAGAACACCTTTATTTGCTCAGCGAGGGATGTAGCCTGCGCATGTGTATGTGGGGGTGTGTGTTTGTGTGCGGGCCTGCAATGTTCCCAGGGGTCTTGCCGGTGCATCAACATTAAGTATTAAGAGCCCTGCTGGGCAAAATAACAGTAGAGGTGGAAGGGTTACACGGGGATGGGGGAGGAGAGGGGAACGGCGGGTGTGTGGAAGCCAAAGGCAGAGAGAGGGCAATGGGATGTGGCCTTCCGTCTCTTGTTTTCCCCTCATGGTGTTTTCAGGACTTCTGCACTGCAGCCACAACTTTCTAAAAGTGTCCTGCAATACACCCTCCACCAGGGACTGAAATCAGTGCTCGCCAAATGTCGACAAAATGTGTCTTTGGCAGACAAATCAATAGTGTCACCTGCCACATGAGCTGCTAACTTTTTCCACTGGTTTTTCTAACTTTTTTTTTTTTCATTATAATGCCTCAGTGATTTAAAGTTTTTGGCCTCGGGGCTCCTGGTCTTGTTCTTAAACTTTTTCCCTTCTGACCACTGCGTTCAGCCTCTGATTGTGAGCCAATCAAAGCAAAGCAAAACTGTGGCTCCGTATCAAAAAGGCTCTTGATTGGCTGCCTGTTTTCATGGCTGCCAACAAAAGTGATTGTCTTGTGTTTCTGCACTGCCTCTATACTTAACTGGCCAAATATTACTTGATAATTAATATCAAAATATGAGCATTTTACCTTGAATAAATCTGTGTTTGCGTGTGTGTGTGTGTGTGTGTGTGTGTGTGTGTGTGTGTGTGTGTGTGTGGCCGTGCCTGAGAATCCTCTGATGTGAAATCACTTCATCATGGATCCAGTTGGGAGATGATTGAAGACGTTTGAAATGAAAACTTAATCTGCTCCTGTCACTTCATTAAAGAGACAATTCACCCCGGCATCAAAAATACGGCACTCATTCTTGAGACAAAGCCATATTCTGAGAGGGTTTTGATTTTTACTCCTCAATTATGCTGGGGAATTATATTTTAAAAGATCAAACTCTTGGCTATTAAACCTTTTAACAGGACATCTTATGGAGTTGACAAAATGTTATATATTTTTTTCATTTCACAGCATAGTTGTAGTGAGCAGCCATTTTATTTGCTCAGAGTTCTCTTAATGTTAATCAAAATACACATTTTTATAAATATTATTTAAAGAATTTGTCAATAAAACAGAAAGCTTACAAGTGCTTAAGCAGTATTCCTGCCTTTTTTAAACCAGGAAGTGAGACAGGGGTCCTTAGGGTATAGGTAACCCTTTTTATGCCTGATGAAACCTGGGATACAAATTTAAAGGGCCAACATTTTCACAAAAACATCATTCAGTCAACTAAGATGATTACAATAGAACATTTTTATAACTAAGTTATCAGTAGGTGACACATTTTTTTTAACTGTTTGAAGTTGTGAATTCTTGTCTGGGACAAGGGCGTTCAAACCAAACCAAAATGTTTCATAAATTACATATATTTATACATATATTAGAGAGAAAGACGTTAATGTTTTTGTTTGGTAGGACATGATTTGTCCCAATTCTCAAAAATGAGTGATATTTTTCCTCTTATCTGAAATACTGTTTATCCATCTAGATTCTATTAGTGTGAGGTGCTGAGTTTTCTCCTCCAGGGGTGAGAGTGGATTGAAGTTCATGCCAGTGCTGCTACTCCAACCTTCATCGCTTAATATTGTGCCACTACTGCCCCCCAGCCTCTTGCATCTCTGAATTCAAAAGTTCAATTTTTGAACGTCTGTATGGTGTAAAGAGAACCTCATGTATAGCAAAAGATTTATTTAAATGGTGTAAGTGCCACAGAATAATTTGCAGAAAATGCTCAAAATTCAATGCAATATGTTTTGTTTTAGTTGTAGTTAGAAGAGTTACAACCACAGTCATCGAACATTGCACCCTTTACAAGTGTCTGTTTTGGAATTTTTTGAACTTTTGGCACATAAATAATAGAGGAGATGATGATGAGTAAAATGTATCATGTGTCTCTCATGTGCACATTAAAGTGGAGGAGAACTTCTAAGCTTTTTTTTCCATCAAAGCAAAAAAAATCTAAATCTAAAAAAATTTATTTAGGAAGTTAAGATGCACACTCGCATTGTTCATATTCCAGCGTTGCAGGACAAGCCATGGAAGTTGCATATGTTTGACCAATCGTCCATGTTGTTGGGATAAAACCGAACATCATGAAACATCACAACGTATTCTGTTTGTTATTTTTCTGGGAAATTTTGCCAGGAAACGTCTGCCAGCCCAGGTCCCCCTGCCTCGATGTCAGACAGCTGAAGTTGATGTTAGCCAGCAGAAACTAAACACTTCTGGAAATCCAGCATGGATTAAAAACTCGCAGGTCTGTGCTGGCCACAAAAACACTGAAACAATTTAGAAGCAATTTACAAGGGTGCGTTCGCGCCGGCCTTGGGTTGAACTGAACCCTGGAGCATTTACGCCCCTTTTGTGTGAACGCTTGAGCAAACAGAGGGGTGGACCAAACAGGTCAAGTCAACTCTGGAGTGAACACCGTTCAAACCAATCCCAGAAATATACCATTGTGTGTGTCAATTCATTGGTTAGCAAAAAACATTTTTTCTTCCCATTTTGGTGACTGGTGAACTTGCAGCATGTTTGCTACCAAAATATGGACTAGCAGGCGACAAGCCTGGACTTATTTACGAGACGTTCATATGCACGGTCCTTAAAGTGCTCCATGGTGAACAATATCCAGGTGGGAATAGGGATGTTCGTTGTCTTTTTATCCAATGACTGTTCGACCTATAATTAAAAGTTTGGACTGCCAGTTGGAAAATTGACACAATTTATCATCTTTGCATTGGTTCAGTTCGGGGACCAGACATTTAGATGTGAACCTGCTATAACTGTGGAAATGTGATAGATTGTTGTACGTGGGGTTCGACAGTCAGCCGCAACCTCTTCCTGATACTGTATATTGGCACTTGATCTTTTAGTGGAAGTGGAAAGTACCAGCCTGCAGGCCTGCTTTCACCCATGGCCTTCTATTGACTATGTGAAAAATATGTATTTTTGATTTTGGGATGAACTGTCCCTTTAAACGTTTAAGCCATAAATGTATAAACAAAGGTTCTTGGCTGGGTTATTTTTAGTTATGAGCCCTTGGAAGGTGAGCCAGAAAGCCACAGGCCACCATTACAAAGCACTTTATGGCCCCCCACCCACCTACAAGGGCCCCCCGTCTCCTGTCTGCAACTGCCATGTGCTGACTCATCTGTTATTACATCTGTCCCCACATTACACAACAGGACCTTTATCTTGCTGCTTTACACTGTCCTTTTAAGTAGGAGTGATAAGTTGCAGACAGGTTGCATTCATTTCCTCTGGTGGATGCTGGTGTGGGTGTGGGTCCGATGCCCCACAACCAGAGGGCGAAGATACATCAGAGCTGCTGCAGCCGCATTGATGGAAATTCTAACAGCGCTCATAGGCTGCCATCAATCAGCCAATCCCCCCCCCCCTTTTTTTTCTTTCTCCGGATCTTTCGTCCCTCGCTTTGTCTCCATCACTTCTGCGTCCCCTCCTCCTCTCCTCCTCGCCCATCACTCGTTCTAACCAAAAGCACATTGGTTACATCTGTCTGCATTCACTTGCGATAGCTCAGCTTTGAAATTGGTCTAAGTGCCTGCGTAATGCACCATTTACGAGGCCGCCTGCTAGAACTGACTCAGACATCTACAGTCCTTTTTTTTGTTCTCTTCCTTTTGACAGAAATATAGTAGAGCATCAGATATTTACAGTACAGCTGATGAAACTGGATGCGTCATTAAAAGTGCTACTCTTTCTATTCAAGTGCAGGGACACTATTCTTAAAAAGGATATTAATGTCTCCTTCATTCTGAAACTCTCTTTTCTCCTCCCTTTTGAATGGAGCAATATGAAGCCATCACCTGTACAAAAATGAGTATAGCCGTCCAAATTATGACTTGGAGCCATAGACTGTGTATTAAGTGGAAATCTTGTTTAATATATGATCTCCGGTTGAAGTGAGTTGTTTCTCCCCACCCCCTCCTCCTCAGACACAGCAGACACCGGCAGGCTGCAGGAGCTCTGTCATATCGTCAATTTAGTGTCAATGTGATAAAAAAATACTTTCTTTGATTATGAAGCCTGCTGTTGAGACCATAAACTCACAGGAAACAATTAACTTTGGTCATGAATCTAGTGCGAATTAGGCTCATTTTGCCATAAGAATACATGCAGTCTACTTCTCTTTGCAACCAGTTGAGTCGCCCCCTGCTGGCCATTAGAAAGAATCCAGGTTTTAGGCACTAAATTATTGGCTTCATTTTACAGACGGTGGTGGAAATACGGTAAAATTGAAACCACACGGGATTACATTACCTGTTACGGTTTTATGACGAGTTACTTTGTAGCACATTATCCCTATCATCCCCCATTATCATCATTTTGAAGTAGAAAACATGAAACCATGAGGCAGGAATTTTATTTGTTGTAGCTTTGTGGGACTGCAATGCTCTGGCATCCTTTTCTCCCTTCATTTTTCTTCCTTTCCTCATCTTGACATACAAACCAGACAATTCAGTCTTTGTGGGAAGTTGTCATGTAGAGACACTCAACTGCATTTGGAGGCCACAGAACAGCGTGAAGTACATCCATCTCATCATTCCCACAAAGACAACTCAGTGTGTCCTTGCGTCCTTTTCTGCTGTCTTTCATTTGTTTTTGTCCGTGTTTTATGTTGGGGTCAGTCAACATGACACCTGTTCATTTCTCCCTCGTATGAAAACGCTGTAATGGAAAAGCACAAGTGTGTATTGTCATTCAGCCGCCTCACCTTGCTGCGAGTCGTGCCGCAGTGTGAGCGCTGTGCTGAATAGTCACAAATGCCTGGCTGAGGGTGCTCCCTGAAGGCACCGCACCAAATCAATGTCAACACATCCACTGGGGGGTTTTAGCCACCACCAAAGTACTCGTTTAACACAATGCACTGTTATTTGCCCAGCTGGGACTCTTTCAAACACATATTATATTTTCCTGCTGCTTTTCACAAACGCCGCTGCCCTGATGCATTGCGAGACATGGCGGGGTTATTTCCTTTCTCAGGCCAGAATGGATGATCATTGCATTTTCCCAGCATGCCGCCAAAGGAACTTGTTTGACTGTCGGCTGTAATGTTAGACATACCTCTCCCGAGGTCCTGGTGATATTGCTCCAACATTAGCAGCACTGCTGTGTCGCACATGTTGACAAATGCGCACTTAAGCATGGGGAGTGGTTTTTACTTTGGAAGTCAGTTCCAAGTGTGTGAATTCACACAGGGGTGGCCCACGTGGGGCACTGACCTTTGCAGGGGTGGCACGAAGCGTGCGCATATACGCTCACATTTCCCATATCTCCTTTAACATTAACATTACAGTATCTTAAAGTTTCTTATTCCTGTGTTTAAAATGTATATTTCAAAGCTAAAGCATACTTCCATACTTTATTCTTTGAGTCCTTAAAGGGAAATTGTACCTCCATTGTACATCTATCCTCAGGCTGAGACTCCTAAATTCACCCTCCACACTCCATCATGGAAAAAATGATGATTTATTTTATGATTTATTATTTGAGTAATTTATTAATTTATTAAGTATGCTAAATTAACCTTGTAAAAAAAATAAAAGTAGGCTACATACAAAAAAAAAAAAACAATGCATATTTAAAATACTCATCAAACACTTGTTAAAACTAAGGTCCCGCCTCCCACTGGACAGATAACCAATCATATTTGAGGATATGGCCATTTTTCTAGAAATGCCCCTGAAGGCACCCACATGATTGACAATTACAATGAATCTGGACAAAACCTGCTGTTTGACATGATAATTCAAATTATCATAATTCATGCAACGTTTTTGATCTAGCTTAGTGTCTCTCAGAGTAATTATGTAAATATTACATCCAAATGCAAACTGCTCAGGGATTTAGGTGAGCAGAGCTCAGAAGGTGTCTCTTCTCGGAGGAAGGAAAGCGCAGAAAGTTTGTTATGGCAGGTATTACATAAAGCCTACACTCATCCAAACTCATCACAAGCAGGAGAACATGAGAGAAGAATGAGGAAATGCTTTAGATGATGTCTGAATCCATACAGCAGGATTCCGGGCGAGGTAGCATACTTGACTTGGAGCGTTTTCAAAGTTTATACCCACCGAAAAAGAGAAAGAAAATCAATGTTTTTCCATATGAAACAGCTTCTCTAAGACTGGCACATCTGCAGCCTTGCCATCAGAGAATTCCATCATCCTGTGAAACTCTGAGAAATTGCCTTCAAAAACGGAACCATACTCGGAATTTCAACGCCTATAAATCATAAAATACACCAAGGACTGTCCAAATGGAGTTCTATCGTTTCTCTGTACTTACAGTAATGGGCGCGCTATTGGATTAATCAGCGCACTAATATTGGATTTGACTTTTAAAAAGAGTGTTCAATGTTAGGAAGGAAAAGGATTTCCTTTTACCGCACATTTAAACGTGATTTATTCTATCAGTATAGAACACAAAGTGACCTCAGGTTACAGGTCTGCCAACTCGACTTTTTTCTCCATCAAATGGAGATGTATTTGTGTTAAATGTGGTCTGTACCACTGGGTGACTTCTTTTTTTCTTTCACGTCACTTATGGCGTAACTGCATATTTAACAGGGCTGTTATACAAGTACGTTTTCATTAGTGTATAATCACCTGAAAATAAGAATAGCTGTTGTTTACATTAACTTAGAATGAGCCGTTTATGTCTAGTTGGTCCTCCTCCAAGAAGTCATGAACGCCATGTTTCTACAGCAGCCCAGAATGGACAAACCAAACTCTTGTTCTAGATACAGACTTTCTTGTTTCGTAGCCGCCTTAGGTCTTCCTACATTCTTTAACGGGGAGAGTGAGAAGAGCGGTTTGCAATCTGAAAACTTGCAGCTAGATACCACTAAATCCTACACACTGATCCTTTACATGTTGCCACACAACATTATTAAAAAAGATTGATGATTATTTTTATAGTTGATCAATCAATTAGTCAATTATTTTCTCAATTAATCAATTAGTTGTTTGGTTGATAAAATGTCAGAAAATGATGAAAAATGTTGATCAGCATTTCCCAAAACTCAAAGTGAGGTCTTAGTATTTACTTATTTTGACCACAACCCCAATGATATTCAATCTATTATCATAGTGGAGTAAAGAAACCAGAAAATAATCACATTCAAGACTTTCTTTCTTTAAGAAATTTCTCAAACCAATTATTAAAATAGTTGCTGATTCATTTAATAAGCGATATAATGAATAATGAGTTAATAATTGATTATTCGATTAATCGTTTCAGCTCTAGTGGTGTTTGCAATCTGTGAGCTCACTGCTAGATGTCACTATATGGACCACATTGGTCCATATTGGTTGGGAATTGTTTAAAAATGCTGACATGAATCACTCACATTAGTACTGTGCATGTAAGAATCCTTTTTGTGCATGTACTTGTGGGATTTAATGTTGGAAAGGCCCCTGTGAGTTTTTCAGTGAGGCTGGTAATAAGCAGATTGATGCTCATTATTGGAGGAAAAGTTAAAAGGACGCAATCATGAGACAGACTATTAGACTCAGAGGAGGACAAAGTCCAAATGTCTGCACATTTCCCCCTGTGCTTAATTTAGAAACTGGAAACTAAATAAGAGCAACATATTGCACATACTGATTTGGTTGAGCAAGATGTATTTTTTTTCGTACTTCATACAACTTTCTGTTACAATGGGGAATAATTGATGTTCTATATTCTATATGTTAAATCGCTATTGACTCCACAGGGCTTATACTTGTGTGAGTAACAGTGACAAGCATACATAAATACAAACATAAAGTAATTGTCACAAGCCAAGGGGCCAAAGGGATCGGGGGGGGGCCTGGAGCCAGAGCCTCTGTTTGAAGTGACTAACACACAAAGCTCAGTTAAAAGTAGTGATGGTCTTTTTATGTTTTATAGGAGTCTTTTAATATTGAGTATCTGCAACCAAATCCAATGCCACATTTGTTTTTGTTTTGTTTTTTTCTCCTTCATATTACAACTGGAGGAACATTTCATCAAAAACAGTCAATTTAGCAGAACAATTTAAAGGGAAAGGTCAGGTTTAGTTTTTTTTAGTCCACAAACATTGCTGGAGTTTCACAGGAAATGTTGCAGAATCTCCAAAACAATGTAAGTGAATGGTGACCAGTTTTCAAATGTGAAGAAAACAACACTGGACGTAGCTCCAAGCTAAGGATCTACAGTGAAGACTTAGGCTAAAAACATGGTGTAAATGACGTCTCTCAAGCCAACTTGGTATGTCGGGGTTTTAGGAGACTGATTACACCAGTCGAGCAGAATTGAGGCATTTGATGGTTTATTTTGGTTATTTTTTTGCGTTTGAAAACTGGTCACCATTCACCTTAATTGTTTGAGAGACTCTGAAATGCTGTTTTCCTGAGAAACGTCAGCTGTGTTTTGTGAATTAAAAAACTAAACCCGAGGGTGAGCAGATAGCTCTGCTCTACGAAAACAGATTGAGTGTCTTTGACGTTTCCTATAAGATTTTTTCCATCGTTGCTGTAGTGTTTGGTGTAATATCAGTACAGAGTGGTGTCAGTGTGGATCCGCTGTGGCAGAAAGCTCAGACAGGAGTCAGACAGCCTTTCTTCATTTCAAGTGTGAGCTAACTAAGTTCAGCTGCAGTTTTTGAGAAAAAATGTTCCGGTTCACCTGCAAAATTAGACAGTGGGCTGTAGCAGCTGTCAAGGCAGCTAATATAATTCAGCAAATGGTCCAGGTCATAACCTCTAAGCGCTTTGGAAAGTGTTGTAATAATTCTTGATATTGACTTGGAGTCACTGAAAGAAAAAATCGTGACTTCCCCATGAGAATATGAAAAATAAAGTAATTACACATTAGCAAAGGGTTTGCATGTCCTGTAGCAAGAGTCACCTCCTGAATTTGTGCCTAAAATGCTGTCAGAAGTTTCATTTATAATTTCCCGTGCAGCCTTCATAATTCTCATAAGGCAGAAAAAAGGGCTGTGGAGAAAACAAAAATTTTGCATGACCTCTGTGTTTGATGAAATTTGGTAGGTAATTTGTGGTGCAACTTTTTACTTTACAAATTACAGACATGGCAGAGCCACGTGAGTTTATAGATGACCTCTGCGATTATTACAAATTACTCCAGGTCCCCTGGTAATACTACGTCTGTGTGCTGAAGACATGCAGCAAGCCTTGAAGTTGGAAACAGAGCCCTATTCGCTCGGGACTAGTATTACCAGGGGACCCTGTGTGGCTTAGAAATTACCCTGTAATGTTTGGTGTTTGGTGCAGCGCATTCACACACGATAAGCAAAGTCTGTATTTTACTCAGATTTACTGGCATTATCCCCCAGATATGATGTCCAGGCTCTGTTTAACATCAGTGTTTCAGAGGTGGAGTGTCAGTTCTTCAGCAACTACATTAATAATATAGTTTAGAGTTATTTTGCCCACTTTCTGCAAGTGTTACAAGCACAAATACACAATTGCAGGTAATTCAGTTACCTGACAACAGTGGTGGATTCAGGCTGTCTGAGAGGCAAGGGCAAAAAAACTGACAAGGGCACACTTCCAATCCCTGGTTGTTTTATCATGTACCTTAAAGTACAAAACTACCACATTTTTGTAATTACAAGAAAGAGGGGCACCTTAGAAGGCACTTTACCACATTCTGTCCACTGGAAGGGCATCCTAGAGGAACCTTTATCATGTTTTACCCACCACAAGGGCAACCCACAGGGCACCTTTACTATGTTTTTTTTTTTTCTTTCTTTTTTTTTTTTTAAACACGGGGCCACCAGGGGGGGGCGATCACCCTCCCTGCCTCCCCTCTGAGTCCACCACTGTCTGACAACCGAATGCAGATGTTAAACATAAATTATGACCACAAATCACAGAGATGCCAGTTTGTATGGGATTGATGTGACATAGAACAGGTAATACTGGACTATTAATTTACAGCTTTATTAATTCCACTGTCCCTCATTTCAATACAATCAATGTTCTTATTTTTCATTTGAAAGTATACTACATTATACTGTATGCATGCATATGGCAGTTGCTGTATATGATAGATGATGAGTAGGAGGCAACATGCACACAACTGATTTCTTTCATGGTGCAGGGAATCAAAATTCTTTTTTCATTTATTGTATTAATTATTTTGTATTTTCATTACTTTATTTCTTTATTTTTACTTTAATTTAAATTTTGAATTATTTTGTTTTATTCATTTACATTTTTTTCTCTCCCTATTTGGTGATATTATGAGGTTTGTGGATGCTAAATATTTTGATGGTTGAGGATCTTAAATGAGTGAGCTGTTGCGTGGGACTATAGACACGCCTCCAACACAGCTGTGGATCATGCAGTATTTAAACACTACGTCACTTTATGGTCGCTATGTCTTGAGAAAGGTCCTTGTGACCGAAACGTCTGCACTTTTTAATAAATCAGCGCAGAGATGATAAGTGAGTGCGGGAACCGACTTTCATCTTTGGAATATTTTCTTTTTGATTGCTGTGTGCGATGCCAGACATCCAGACTACTTTTTATTTATTCATGCACTTCCCTGCTCATTGAAAGTGTGATGTAAAATTGTACCATGCAGCTGTTAGATTGTTGTACCATTGTACACTTTTAATACCGTGGAAAAACCCATGGAGAAACTGAAAATGCCATCTATTACCATTATCGCACAACCGTGCACTCTTTGTAAAGGATGTTAATGAAGCCAAATTGTCATTCTAGCCATTTTTCTGTCCTTGTGATGCACCGATGCACTGTAAAAACTGTGCCCACACTGAACCTTAATTAAGCCTCTGAATGTCCACATACAGTTCTCACACTCTTGAGAATTACTTCAAGTAAACTTTAACATCCAAATGATGATAGTAAACACTAATCTCCATGAAGCAATGTTTGTATTTTATGACCCGTCCCTAACCCCCTGAGTGTGTGTGAGTGAGTGTGAGTGTGTGTGTGTGTGTGTGTGTGCTGTCTTACATCTGTGGAATTTGGAGTTGAGACAGTGGCTGCAATAAAGATTAGTCTGCAGCCCCTAGGAATGAATGTGAATTATTAATACACAAACACATTAGTGGAGGATTATTAGCTGTGCATTGTGCTGTCACCCAGCTGCAGCCATGATTGGCAGATTAGGAGCCATTTGCCTGTGTAGGGATTATGATATTAGCTGGGCTGCCAGGCAGTGAATGCTGTGCTTGGCAGACATGTAGATATGCTATGGTATGTTTACATTTGGTTTTGCATGCTTGTCTGGGTGTGAATCCCGGTCTCAACTTATGTTATCCCTCTGAGTTTGCTCAATCTGTATGTTCAAGGAGAATCGGACCATGTTTGCTCTTATGGAGATTACATATGTTATTTATTGGTCTTTTCAGCTTTATCTCCTGGGAGCCTGCGCTGTGAAGTGAGATCAACATACCCGGGGTATCGCTTGGTCATCTGGCTTCACTAAACCAAACAAAAGCAATTGCGCTAAGTGGTCACACGATAGTGGTTTGGGCAAATTGTGTGGAAAAAAGTGACTTTATCCTATTTTCTGTATTTTTGACTGTGCAACACCTCTGATACCAAATGCATGTGCAATGGAATTTATTTTTTATTTTCATTTCATCTTTATTTAGCCAGGCAAATTCTTATTTACGTCGATGGTCCAGCAAAAAGGCGAGGAATAATGAGTGACTGTCTTGTTTTTGGCTGACAAGGTTCCTCCAGCCACCTAAAACTGGCCGGTGCAGTGCTGCCTGCTCCACTGAGCTCAAAGCTAACTCGTTAACAGCTACGAGTCTGCACTGTTTGTGGAAAAAAATCTTAAGAGAAAAGGCAGTTGATCATGTGAGCCCTACGGCTTCTAGCTCTGCAGCTACGAAATGTACTTAGGCTTTTAAAATTGCATTTAGCCTGACTCATAGCTGCTAACTAGCAAACTAGCTGGTCACAGTCCAGACAAAAAAAACAAAACACTGAAGTAACGTTACATAAAGAGGGACTGTTCATTTCTTTTCTGTGGCAGCTAACAGCCTTTCAGTAACTGTTATACTGCAACCTGAGGTGATCTACACTCTTTGCATCTGACCAAAGTAACGTACACACTGGAAAACCTCACTTTAACCATAATCCCGGTAGACGGGTTACGTCCCTTCAGCTAAAGTACCAGCCCCGCTTTCAAAAGACCCCTCTACAAATAAAAACTCTGTCTCCTAAACCTTACAAAGACAAAAGCATTTTGGTGTGATATAATTGTCCAAATCTCTAATGATTTATTAATTTCATCAATGAAAAGAAAACATTTCTGCCACTTGCCCAAAGGACAAGTTGCTAAAAAAGCTTCAGGACATATACATTGAAGTTCTGATGCGTTTATGGTGAAATAATTGCAATCCCTTGTGTAGATTAAAACTTTTTATTGCGTTGAAGTTAAAGTTAAAGTTAAAGTTATTAAAGTACAATAGCAACTACCCTCTGAAATAAAAACATACAGGGAACACTTAACTATTTAGCCATTTAGGGGCACGCAGAGGCCAACCAATTTTCTAGCATGCAGGGCAGCCTATACAACACTGCATTATGTGTTGTTCACTTGTTTGTTTCCCAAACTTTTTTTCTAGGGACCCACTTTTTAAAACATGACAAACCATCATGGCTGGTCTCTGATCACTTTTCTTTCCTCCCTCTTGTGACTTGTGCACAGAGCTCTGGTATCTTCTTCTTCGAATGGCGATGCCCAGCGCCATCGATTTTCAAATTGCATTGATTGGTCAGTAGGTGGTGCTTTTATACATATTGATCTCTTATCTTATGCATAACCTGCGCCAGGTTATGCATAAGATAAGACAGGTTAGGCATTCAGCATAGGTTACCATGGCGATGTATCCCGGCAAGAAATGAGCAACTGACAACACAGGGTTATTCCTGAAGTTACATCTCCAGCCCCCACTGCTTCGCAGTACAGGGCCCTGGAGAATTCTCATCCTCTCATTGATTGTTAGGTAACTCCTGCGCTATACTGCTGCTACAGCCAGATGCTCTGAATCATCTTTGGGTACCAAAGCACATAGTCCTGCCAGCAGTCTCCTCTGTGTGATGCAGTTTCATCTTCTACAGATGTGTACTCTCATCTCATCCAGCCCTGGATTTTTAAAACTCTGGAGCAGTCAAAATAAATACACCGGATCTAATGCAATCTGATAGCAGTTTCATCCTGGATTCGTATCTACCCAAAGGTGCGCGTATCTGTGATGTCTCTACTTGAGCAAATATCACAGGACGGCTGATAGAATCCCAGCGCCCGTCCAGAAAAACTCCTCGCTGCTGCACAAAGGGGCGAAGCCGAGGATCAGATACAGCGTGCCTGTGTGTCGCTCTAGTCAGCGTGTCTTGTTATCACTCTCAGTTTGGGTTGTCTGCCTCTCTGTCACCGCACAGACCCAGTCGCAGCAAACAGCATCCTGCAACAGCACGCTTCACAAGCTGAGAGGCACGCTCAGCACTCATCTGTCCCCAGCATGCAACAGGGTCGACAGCGGTCCCGTTCACGGGCAATTTTTCATGGCTCCTCTGGTCTTTAACCTCTTCTTCCTTCTCTTTCTGTGAGGTCACCGACTTCCACTTTATGAAAGCTGTGTAAGCTCTTACTTGTGGACCTTATTTTTTCATCCATCTTTCCTTTTTTCCTTCTGCTCTCTGATCAAAACCGATCAAACTGTCAAACTAGGCAGTGCTGATTAAATACGAATTAATATTCTGTTACTGCATTGCTTATTTCTTGTCTGAAATGGTTTCCGAAACATATTTTAGTGCTCTGTTTGGCTGTAATACAAGAAAGATTGCAACCAGGCAGCCGCCATTGCATGTCCGGATAGCAGTTCCATTTATGAGCTATTTTTCATGGCTCCTCAAGTTTTAAACCTCTTATTCCTTCACTTTCTGCAATGTCACTGACTTCCACTCTATGAAAGCAGTGTAAACTCTTATTTGTGGACCTTCTTTATTCATCCACCCTTCCTGTTTGACTTCTGCTCATGAAAAAGAGATCAAACTGTCAAACCTAGCCTATTGCTTGTCTAAAATAGTTTTTTAAACACATTTTAGTGCGCTTGTTCGCTGTAATATGAGACAGATTGGGACCAGGCAGCCGCCATTGTGGTTTTCTTGACAGGAGTTCCATTTGTGGGCCGTGTTTCATGCAAGGTCACTGACATCCACTTCATGAAAGCTGTGTAAACTCTCACCCATGTTCGTTGTGTATATTTCTCCATCCACCCTCCTGTTTTCCTCCTCTTCATGAAACTCAGATCAAACTGTCAAACTAAGCAGTGTCAGAGTTGGCAAAACTACAGACATTCTTTACTCAATTAGAAGTACAGATGCTTGCATAAAAATCGACTCTGGTAAAAGTAGAAGCACTGATTCAACTTCTTTACTCAAGTAAAAGTGAAAAAGTACAGGCCCTAAATTGTACTTGAAGTATAAAAGTAAACAGTCACCCTCTAAAGGACATTTTTACCGTCTGCTTTTGTGCAACCTATCCAAACCTCACTTTTTCTCCGCGGTCTAGTCTGCCTCTCTGTCTGCTTTGTAGTGTTTCATCTTTTACGTCATTTTTGTCTTGTTATGTCCTGTTACGTTTTTATCTTATTACATCTTATACATTGCATTGTTACATAGTTTTTGTCTTGTTACATTGTTTTTGTCTTGTTGCGTTGTTTTCGTCTTGTTATGCCTCTTGCGGCATCTTCGTCTTGTTGTCACATTCGTCTTGCTACCACTTTGAAATTGTTTCGTCGTGTTACATATTTTAGTCGTTTTCATCCAAAGTTGTTTTAATCTTGTTACATCATTTTTGTCATGTTACGTCTTTTAACGTCGTTTCCGTCTTGCATTAAAACTAAAGTAACAAGCCTGTTTTGAAAATGTAAGGAGTAGGAAGGACAGATATTTGTGTTAAAATGCAGGGAGCAAAAGGTTGTCATAAAAAGAAATATTCAAGTAAAGTACAGATACCTGAAAAATCTACTTAAGTACAGTAACAGAGTATTTGTATTTAGTTACTTCCCATGTCTGGGCAGTACTGATCAAATATGCATGATGATTCTGTTACTACATTGCTTATTTCTCACCTAAAATGGCTCCCGAAAGATATTCTAGTGTATTTTTTAGCTGTAATAATGAGAAAGGTTGTGACCAGGTGGCTGCCGTTGTTTTTCCGGACAGTGGTTCCATTTGCGGGACATTTTTCATGGCTCCTCAAGTCTTTAACCTTCTCTTCCTTCCCCTTCTGCGAGGTCACTGACATCCACTTTATAAAAGCTGTGTAAACCTTCACTCTGGACGGTCTTTTTTACCTCCACCCTTCCTGTTTTCCTTCTCCTTCAGTACGTTTGTTCTGCTACAGTACGGCAGGGTGGTGCAGCACTTTCAGAAATGGATCGGAGGAGGGAGTGACGGGGCTGCGGGGGGCTGCCGGGGTGGAGGGTGAAGGGAGGGGCAGGTTGCCGGAAGGCTCTGCTCTGTGGCTGGCCTTGTCAAATTGATTGATGAGAGAGGCAAGCTTGTGTTCTTGGCAGGCTGGGGATTCATCCTCCTGGCTGCGCTGATACACTTATCTAGGTTTAAAGTGGCGGCGGCTGCGGTGGCGGGAGGGGTTGCCATCACACTGCAAGGGTGTTAAGAAGGAGATTAGGCTGCTGCACATCATGCCAAATGAGTTCGGGCACCGGCTGATGCACATGCTACAATGTCATACGAATGCGCGCACACACCCCTCGGTTGTATCGAACACGCAGCCAATCGAACGGCCTGGCTGAGTGATAGAGAGCCTGCAGGAGGGATGAGGGAGCACATGTTGGAAGTCTGTGTTTTCTGTCTCTCTGACACTGGAGTTTGAAAGCAACACAGCATCGCTGGCTAAATGGAAGACAACAAAAAGGGGGGGTGCAAAAAAATGAAAGGCGCAGGAAGGCTCCTGTTCTGACGAATGATGTTCCACCTCAGAGGCTTTATAGTACTCCAGGTCCCCTTTCAGGTTCATTTCTTTGCTCGTTTCTGCGGAATGACCCAGAGGTCTCTCAGTATCATAGAATGAATCACAAAACACTGGAAACATTTCTCTTTCTCGTCTGTGCTGTTGACAAATGCAGCATGAGATCTGTGGGACACGTCGGAAATTCAATGCATCTCAGTTTATGGTCTCAGTCTGCGCTGGAAATAAACCAAGTTTATTCAATTTACCAACAGCCTAACCTCTCAATGTCAAGAGCAGAGAAAGAGAACAAGATATACCTTTTTAGTGACAGATATAATTTGTTATAAGGAAATTAGATTTCTCTTTTTGTCTGGTTATTTTTATGCTTTAGAATGAATGTCTATTACTCAGTTATTTCTGTATTCCGCAGTGGCTGCCCTTAAAAAACACTCCGTATCACACTAAGAAAGCTTTGATATCCTGCCTGAAAACAATGGAAATTTGGAAGTCCTTAGTATACATGATCAAAGGGAATCTGCTTAGTGCGGTGATGACAACACACTCAGAAACGCACAATCTGCACTCAGACACACACTGAAAGAACAAACAAACCCTCCATCAATTTTTAGGTCAGAAAAATTATACTAAAAGTTATACTTGGTTTGTTATATCTTATAACACCTGGTTTATGAAACACTATCATATGAAATTTTATACACAGTAGAGGAGGACACAAGTAAGTCTCAAGTCTTTGCACCCAAGTCCCAAGTCAAGCTCCAAGTGAAGACAGACAAACCCCAAGTCTTAATCTTTGAGTTTTGAGTCCTAAAGAAGTCATGTTGCACTCTTCTCCAGATGTAATGCCTGAGTCTTGTAAGGTTGGGTATTACAATTACAATAACAGTACCAATACCAGTACCCTCAAAGTGGTACTGATACCAATCAAGCACTTCATTTGATACCTGTTTTTTCGAAGAATCTTCTTTTTGAAGAATGTTTGCAGTGATTGACTGCAATATAAAGAGTCTTTCTTTTTTGGGGACCAAACTTATTTAATGCAGGTATATGAGTGGAGTAGTTCTGAAACAACTTGGTACTGGGTCATTTCAGTTGATACTTTAAAGGTATTGAGTACTGATACCTATCCTTAGAGTCTTGATTTCCAATGTTGACAAAGTTGGAAGGTGTTGTGCATCCGCCGGCATAGTTTTTGTACACGAATGAAATATCTTTGATTTAATTTTTTTTCCAACTGGAGCTCAGTAACGTAACATTAGTTCTTCATGGTTGATTAAATCGATTCATGCATTCACACTTTTTAAACAACAGACTTTTTAATCTTTGGGCTTGGGGGGAAGGTATCAAGTATTTTCAAGTCAAAAGGCTCAAGTCTAAGTTAAGTCGTGAGTTACTGGTCCAAGTCCAAGTCGAATTGCAAGGCTCTGTTTTGATTTTA
This sequence comes from Lutjanus campechanus, assembly GCA_027495735.1. NCBI lineage: Eukaryota > Metazoa > Chordata > Actinopteri > Lutjaniformes > Lutjanidae > Lutjanus > Lutjanus campechanus. The sequence goes on along the minus strand of JAJHUR010104371.1, from coordinate 15 downwards.
TCAAGTCGAGTCTAA
>JAJHUR010104370.1:11933-20006 GCA_027495735.1 Lutjanus campechanus | reverse complement strand
TTTTTTTTGTCAAAATGCCTATATGCCTTATATCAGATTTGGCAAGATTTTTGCTGTGTCTTGTCTCGGTCTCTGAGAACAGGGTCTCACGATTTTATTTCAAGACCAGTTGAGACCAAAACTACAGGGATATATCACTAAATCTAAATGTCACTCATAAAATTGGGTTCCCTAAACCCCAAAGAGTTCTGCAAAACACTAATGTTAGCAACCTGCCTCTGTCTACCAAATCTACCAAGGCTCTTTAAAAATCTCTTCACGCCTCATCCAAAAAGATTCAGGGAATATTAGTGCGACAGCCCCAGAAACCTTGGTCCCTCTGTGGTGTGAGTAAAAGGTTTCTCCGCATATCTTTCAGCAAAAATGTAGGTGAAATCAGGTGCTTCTCAGCGTGAGGACATCAAACTCAAGGGCACAGAAAGGGCTGGAGCATGACTGATCAGTGTTGTGTCTCCCAGGCTCCTGGCTGGGTGGAGCTCAGACACCATCAACACCTGGCCAGTGTTCCCAGGCTACTTAACCCCACCTGCCCAGACACCAGAGCTGCTACTACTGCTGCTGCTGGTTCCTACACCAAGCCATGCTGCCTTTTTGTTCTGTGTTCCTGTCTTTTGTTTCACACTGACAACATGTGCCTCACAATATCCAACACATCCGTGCAGCCTCAACACCTCAGTGCATTCATTGTTGTGTAAATCTTCTCTCTAAAACTGTAGATTTGAATTTATTCTTGCAAAGTTCAGCGTATACATCTCCCTTCCTTGTTTCAGGGTGCCAGATTCAAGTGCATTGATTAATTCATGTGTGTGATTTAGGTCAAACATGCAAAAAATCAACAACCAGAAAGTCAGCTCTCATCACCTTTAAGAGGCAGTTGTGCAGCAGGGCAAGCGTTGGCAGCATGATGGCAAAATAACTGGGAGGAAACAAAAAGAAAATAATTTCAAACAAGGAGACAGATCTCTTGGTTTGAGAAATGAAAACATGAGAGCGCGCAATATATTGAAACGGCAGGGCGCCTCCAAACCAGGCTTCATGTGTAAAATTAGTTTATTTAACATTAACACCTGCAAAAACTAACACAACACATGAACCATAAATGTCATGCAGGTATGTAACTGGTTATGTTTCACACTGAAGCACCTTGAAATTACATTGTATTTTATAATTCATTATCATCAACATTATGATGCAGCTCCACTGGCTGAAGATCCTGAAGAACAAGCTGGGGAGAGGAGAAGCGAGCCGACTCAGACCATCCACTGCTCTCATGACGTCCCAGTACGGAAACAGACAGGCATCATGTTCAGTGGCTGATGTTAACTTTTGGAGGAAGAAAGTCAAGTCACCCACTGCATTAAGGAAGCTACAGATGCAAGTAAATTGGGAAAAGAAAATGCAAATGAATGCTTGTTTCCATCCACTACTGTTATGTGATCATTAGGAGTTGGTTCGGCAAGATAAGCAGCAGCAATTCTCCGCTCAGAAAACCATTATACCATTGCTACTGTGATGCAGGAATGTCGAACACACAACGGAAAAAAGACGTTTCTGTTTATTTCATGTACTGCAGCAATGTGAGGAAGATTCCATCAGATCTGTGTGAAGAAATCATGGATGTATTATAGAGCCATGGTAGTCATGAGGAGACTGTTGGAGCGGAAACAGCTGATCAGTCATGTGAGTCAACTGTTCACTATGTCAGAAATTATTTGGAAAATGTGTCTCTATCTCCCGTTTAGCGCACAAACGCTTTTTAAAAAAAGCCTCTACCACCTCAAGCATGCCTAAACAGTTTTTTGCAAAGCTTTGTTGCCTTTTCTAATGCAATATTCTGTATATTTCTTTATTGTAATAAACGGGTGGTAACGAGTGATAACGCAGCAGTATATTCTCAGGCTGACTGTGGAGATTCTGATATGGGGGAGTTATAAATATTTCCCTACACTGCTCGGCTTCGACTGCAGAGACACACAAATGAAGTTACCACAGATGTCATAAATATTTATCTACTTTTATTTCACTTCATTTCTATTTGATGTGATTTAGGGGGATTCTGACGGAGGTCAAACAAAGAAAGGGCGTCTATATGGGGAAGGATATGAGGGATGATGCACGGGTTATTTATAAGATGAACATGTAAGTTATTTATACAAGTGACATTACAGAAGTGTGTGTGTGTGTGTGTGTGTGTGTGTGTGAGTGTGTGTGTGTTCATGGTCACGTATGATTCTATGCTGCAGTAAGTATTTGATGAATGTGTGTTAGCAGACTTGTGTGTGACTGTGAGTTCATGTGACAGCGTCCTCATGAGTTTGTACCCCTTTAGTGTGAGAGTGACTATCTGTGAGACATGTTATTCATGTGATGCATGTGCGTATGTGTGCGTGCGTGTTAAGAAAGTGTGTGTGTGTGCGGTAATATTTACAGCAGCAGCCCAACCTGCAGATTTTGTCACTTTCTCTGTAGTCACATGTTTCGCTCTGCTGCCCTGTGAAGGCAAACAGCAGCAAACTCTGCAAGGCACGATTGGGATTTAAAGGAGCTACACTGTACTATTCACCAACTGTCCACTTTGTACCTCAAATAAATTGGGGGCAGTATGTCACCAGACAGTTGGGGTGTCCACCCCATCATGAGAAACAAGCATCCTTACCAGAGGTCTAACAGCTAATTTAACAAACATATTAACACTGTCAGTGATGTTATAAGAGTAGCTGCCTTTATAATGCTGCGTTCACATGTTCTTCGGATGCTCCTGTTTCCCGTCAGTCCTCCAACCTCAGTGTGGTTATGAGCTTTTAAGGCTTAATGTGGAAACAACATGGATGCTACAAAGGGCAGGATTGTTGTTGTACCTGTTGTAGTGTCTGGGTGATGGGTTGGCTAAGTCCTGGGTCCCGTGAAGAATCATGTGTGTATCAAAGGATGCTGAAACATTTTGAAACTTTATATTACAAAGCAATTTTGTTCCAGACTTGTTGCTGTTGAATGTTAGCACTACATTCCCTAAAACCACTAAAATATGTCTTTATCTGACTTGTTATCAGAGTAAATGCTAATAAATAATTTTTTAAGTGTATCCAGGTCACTCCGTGTTTCTGCATAAATAATGCAACTCTATTACAGTCAGTCTTGAAAGTGAATTTTAATGCACTTGCTGGCACAAAATAACAAAAGGTAGCTGGAGGTCCAGGTGAAAAAAGTCCAACAAATCAAAAATGAAAATATCCAGGAAACAAGATATTCACAAGAGAGCATAAAGACGAACTAGCCACCAAAGAGGAAACAGACACGAGGCTAAATACACCAGGAAGGTGATCAGGGACACGTGGAAACAATCAAAAAAGGCGGGAAAACAAGATAGGAAGTAAAGACAACAAATACACATAAGGGAAGACAGAGATGGAAGACAATGCCAGTGTCAGCTCCTGTTTCCACTTCTATCACTTCTTTCTTTGCCACCAAAAGTTGCTTCTTACCACCAGGGGTGCAACACAACTTCTTCACCCTCTCATGTTGGGCTGAGGGCAGACTGGACTGACTCACCGTCTCCTCATGAGATACAAAATGGTAAAATGCTGCAGGGAGACAGTTTTGTAGGCCTGAAGGTAGCATTGTTCTGGTTCCCTTGACAAGCCATTTTCCCGTTTAAAAAAAAAAAATTATTAATAAATCAGTTCTGTGGCAAACAATGACTTTAAATTTTTTCTCACATTTTGTTCAGTAAGATGATCCTCACAAATGAACACCACTTTTATGATATTTGAAGTGTAAATGCAATAGCCTGAAGTAAAAAGCAAACGCCAGGTGATAAACTAATTACATGGTTGCATTACTTCAACATCGCCACCACTGACAACCCCTGCAGTCTCATTTAGCCGCTTGTTAGCAACATAAGACACATAAAAGCTTCAAAATCCATGAGTGGAGTATTTTTTGGAGTATTTTTCTGACACCCAGATGTTGAAGTTCTCACCTGCTGCAGCCATACAGATGTGCAGATTTCCACCTCAGTGAGTGAGCCAGGAGGCCAGTGGAAGAGCATCTCACATGCAAAAAGCAACACGTGTGTCTGATTACAAGCAAGAACTTAGACTGAAGTAGTGTATTTACTACTTAAGATATACAAAAGTATATCTGGATTTAACTAACTGTTTCTGATTTAACTGCTTAGTTCACAAATCCTGGCTGGCTGTATTCTTGCCCCACTTCCGCTCCATCTAGGTTTCACCCCTTCACCTAAATTTGGATCTGGCAGTGTCTGATAAATCCTTGGTTGCCAAAATGGCTTAATACTAGAGTGGTCTAAATAGGGCGACCCTAGTTGCCAGAAACATGTCAGACTTGTGATGGATTATGCACCAGAATCGGCTCAAACATACTTGGGGCAGTTCCATGGATGATCTCTTGCCCAAACCCGGCCTGGATGCTGTCAGCTGGTGCTGATTTATACACCAAAATCAGACTCAAATCACATTTTCTTCTCTGGTGCCACAACACAGCTGACGTTCAGAGTAACTAAGTACATTCCTCATGTCTCAATTACTGTGTTTATATGTTGCTTAGTCATGTGAAGTCTGTTTTATTTATATAGTGCCAACTCATAACAGAAGTTATCTCAGGGCACTTTTCATATAGAGCATGTCTACATCTCACGCTTCATAATATTATTTACAGACCCAAACATTCCCACAGTGACCAAGCGCTTGGCAACAGTAGAAAGGAAAAATTTCCTTTTAACAGGCAGAAATCTCAGTCAGTGCATGTCTTTAGATACTTACTGGGGCAGCCTGATAATAACCCAGAGTGTACGTCAAAAAGACATATTTTGAATGTCTACATATAAGTTGTCAAGACGTTCCCTGGGGAGCCAGAATGAAAGTTTTTATGACGTCTTTTTATGATGTCTTCTGAACATCCAATGTCCACAGGAGCATTAGCCCTAATTTAGCATTTATAACTTCCTCTCTCGTGCTCTCTCTATCCCTTAACAACAATAAATATGTTGTTAACAAATTATACATCTTATTTATTTGTTTTTATCAAATAAACAATATTCCATTAATCACATCAATTTCCTGCACCTGTCTTTCACTTCCACACAAAAGTTGCCGAGCCAGACACTCAAATATTGAACTGCAACGTCTAAGAAGGTCATAGTGAGACGTCCAGATATCTGATGTGTGGTCGATGTGGTCGAGGCAGTTCTTTAGTTTCATGTGGAACATAAAAGACATATCCTGATGAAGATATCTTTGAGATTCCTTACTGTGGTGCTGGAGGCCAAAGAACAAACTGTCAGTTTTGTTCTTGAAGTTTAAACAACTGATTGGTTGTATTCACTTCACTTCGATAGATATAATTGGGTATCATCTGCATAACATTGAAAGTTTATAGAGTTTTTCCCTAATAATATTGCCTAAAGAAAGCATGTGAGGCAAATAGAACTGGTCACAGCACATAACCATCAGAAATATGTTCTCTTCCTGTCAACTGAAGCAATAATGCATATCAAACATCCAGTTAGATTTTCAAAATAAAGGTTTCTGATACACATTAGGTGACTATCACAGTTTGGTTAAGTTTAGACACCAAAGCTACTTGGTTAGGTTTAAGAAAACAATGGTTTGGTTTCAGATAACTTCCTTAAAAGAATCAACTTTGACTATTCATCTCACACAGGAATCAAACCCTGCTCGCCTGTTAGCAGGTCCTGTGTTTTTTCCATCCATCTATCCTGATGTCTTCACTACATGGACATTATGGATTTTGTCGCTCTTTATGCCACAGTCATAATTTGCTCCCGTCATCATCGCCCCCTGCTGGTACGGCACCTCCAATCACGCATGTATCTGTTCACACCTTGGCGAGCCAAAACGACACTGACACGGTATCCTCTGGTGGACTGGCAGGTGTATTACATACTTTGGCATGAGACCGGGCCGGATGATGATTACGATGACATGCAGGGCCGTCGACTCAGCACATGGCTCAACAGCGGCGGCCATTTGTGGGAATGTCATGTCCGTGTATCCATCCAGCTACTTGTAGCTGGTGACACATGAGGATGCCAGAGGAGTGACTGCATAGCTGCAGACGGGCTGCAGGTCAGAGGTCGTTCAGATTTATCAGGGTGTGAGGGTCCAGGAGGTGGAGTACGTACAGTATATCAGTGAGCCTGCAATGTGTGTGATTTTTGATACTGTAAAGTGCTTGTGTGGCCGATGGAGCGTGTCCAGAAGAAGTTTAACTTAAAGGGTAAGTTCAGTTTTTCAAACCCTGCCTTCAAACTATAATAAGGTGCCCATGTAAACAATGAAAGTGTTTCTCCTGTCTTTTTGGTATAATGTTCTCTCTTTCTGAGTGTTTCTTAACTGAGCTGCAGTGGGAAAACAGTAACGCAAGTTGTGAACTTTGCACTAAAAAAAACTCAGATTAACTTCAGATAAACTGTGGACTATATTTTTTTTGTAATGTTCCCCTGAGGTTCCCTGTTGGTTCCAGGTGCACTTCCCAAAATGATGGTCTCTAGCGATTGGTTAGGGCAGTGGTTCCCTAACTTTTTCTAGCACGTTCCCCTTCAGAAGCCAGGAAAATTCAGGGTCCCCTACTCCACAATTATCATCAGTTATTGACAAAAAATGAGGAACCAACTGATAAAAATAGAATTTTAGTGAAATAAAGGTCAGCATGACGCACTTGCAAGCTCTTGTTCGTTGATTTCTCCAACATAAATCATATCCATTTAACTTTGTTTCACTCTATATTTCTCCACTGGTCATCCATCCATCGTTTTGTTACTGTACAAAAGCATTACAAATTAAACAGTCAAATCACAGGAAGCTATAGAGGCGATCATGTCTGGGAAGCCATCAGAGGTCAGAGGATATGAGTGTGCATTAAGATATACAGAATGCACCTGTTCATCATCACCACACACACACACACACACACACACACACAGATCCATCAGTCTGAAAGATAAATGGCGTCTGGGTGTGTTGGTGACGGCTCGTTCCAGACGTCATGCTGGAGAATCTGTTGTACAGTAAGATGATCTGACTGCTTCTTCGCTCCTGTTGAGTCACCTCACACTAATGGATTACTGTCACTGCGTTCTGTCACACTGTAAAAAAAACATCATACTGGAATCAACTAATGTTTTCTCATTAACTGAGTGTAAATATACATGTTCTATTGGTTCAGTTTCATCAAATTTCTTGTGTTTATTTTCAGAAGACTTCAGAACTTTAACACCTTCTGTAAGTTGTATGTTCTTTCTCTATCTTTGTCCTTTTTTTTGCAGCTGTATTTTAAGAAAGTTGTTGGTGTTTACTGTCTCAGAGGAGCTGCTATCTGCTGAGAGTCTGAAATGATTTATGCAAAAGTGCCTCTCTATATTCTGCTTCAAGTCTCTCTCTCTGTGAGTTTAAATTGTGAATAAAGGACCTTGTGGCAGATTCAATAAGGAGCTGTCCTTGCAAAATGTAAATGAGTCTGGCCTGTGAACCAGCTGGACCGCTGCCCTCTAGAGGACCCCTGTGGAAAAATGGACTTTGTTAACTCAACTTAGTCTAAAATATATGTCTATATATTTGTTATTCTACATGGATTCACAGCTTGTTTCATGTGGCTTTCAGCTGGGGTTTCTCTGTTTACTTTGCTCTCATTAAGATTCTCTGAACATTTTTTAAGCCAGACTTTCTTTGACAAAGAGATGAGTGAGTGTTATTTTTTCTTTGATTTAACATGCTGTCCTTATAGCTACTACAATTAGTTTTTTAACAGTCTCAATTTATTACTAATGCCTGTCTGTTTCTTATTCTTACTGGCCGCCACTGATTTTCTCTAAAATCAGATGAAAAAAGTCTGTGTTTCTTTTGCACAGGTAAAGTTACAGTGAGCCGTATGTTAAAAAGAGACAGGAGGAGATTTTTATTTGGATAATTTTATTTTTGATGCTGTATTTTGTGGTTATTACAGTAGAAAAACTACCACTTTTGTCCTCAGGGGGCCTCCATAATCAACACAATATGAAAGTTTCTTGTATTAGCTTCAAAAAGAAACACT
>JAJHUR010104370.1:6933-9433 GCA_027495735.1 Lutjanus campechanus | reverse complement strand
TTTAAATAAAAATGTTGGTCTTTCAAAGTTGTGTCCCATATTTCTGTCAACTCTGTCAGATTTTGTCAGAAAAATATGATTTAATCAGGCATAAAAAGGGTTAGCTGAGGACCCTTTAAACCAGGAAGTGAGACTTCCTGGTTTAAAAGAAAAGGACTGCTTAAGCACTGGTAAACTTTATAATTTTTAACAAATTAATTTAATAATATTGCTATCAGATAGTCTTGTGGTTTAAAACTGTATTTTTATTTGCATCAAGAGAACTCTCAGCAACTTTAAAAGGATAAAGTAGTTACCCATGACCATGCTGAAATTCAAAAAGTAACATTTTGTCAACTCAAGATGTCACGTCTGTCACATTTTTCCATCTGATGGAGTCTAATTTAATAAAAAATTGTAATCACAGGCAGGTTGGCCCATCACAAGGTTTAATAGCCAAGAGTTTGATATTTTAAAAGACATTTTCCAGCATAACTGAAGAGGATTTAGTGGAATCAAGTGATAAGCTTGCTGACTGCAACCAACTTGCCTCACCCTCCCCTTCCAAGTGTGCAGGAGAACTTGTCCCTTCTGGGCTACTGTAGAAACCTGGCAGTTCAATGTGGCAACCTCTGGAAGAGGACCTGCTCTCTCTGTAGATGTAACAGTCTCATTCTAAGGTCATTAAAACACTTTTATTCTTATTTTCAGGTCATTGTACACTGATGAAAACATACTAATGAAGATTATATTAAACTTCTGTCATATTCTGCCAATAAACTCCCCTAAATTTCACACACTGGATCTTTAACAGAGTTGATCATTTTCGTCTGTGTGCTGATAGCGAGTGTGTAACGTGTAGTGTGTGAATGAAGTGCTGAATGAGTGTGACTGAGTGTAAATGCTGTATCATTTACAGTCCTCTCCACACATCGAGCTGTTTGCTGTGACATGCGGCTGCTGCTGAGTGATCAGGTTTCAGCAGCAGAGATCCGTCTCCCGTCTGTAACCGGATCACTTTGTGAGATCTGAACATTTCAGCCGAACATACCTGCACACGCTGCGTCCCTCAGGTGACTGTAATCCTCGTCATTGTGAACATTCACAGCTAAACAAATCGGTGACATCAACACTTGAAACCAGAGCCTGACTGCTTCCAATCCTGAGAATCCCGGCAGGAGCGGTGAATGATTTAATATTTCTGCTGAAGGAATACAGTAATTTTCTGCTTGTCGTTTATCTGGGCAGGCAGATAGTTTGGGTTTTGTTGTTCCGGGTTTTGAGATATTTTTCTCTGTGAAGTTTCTGCAACAGCCCCAACAGAATGGACCTGAACAAAATTTAGATTAACAGTTGGCCTATATCTACATCGTTCTATTAAGTTCACTGATCCGGCAGTTTAAGGGGGTTCCAAAGGGTTCCAGGCAAAATTGCCCATACTTGCAGATAATGAAATAATTCACCTGTTATCATGAGAAAATGAGCTTTGTTATTTCAAGATAGCGAAATAACTCGCCAGTCATCCCGAGAAAATTAGATTTGTTATCTTGAGATAAAGAAAATGAACTTTGTTGTCTTGGATGAACAAAATAATTCACGATACGATAATGAGATAATCAACCTGTTATCATGAGAAAACAAGCTTTGTTATCTTGATATAATGAAATAAGTTATTTCTGATCTTGAGATAATGGAATTTTAAAAAAGAACTGCAGTACACCAGCACATGTACACCCGATCTTGGCTTCTATAAATACAGCGACAGAATGTTTGACTATTTTGGTGAGGGGGTTTCATCAACTTTCTGATAGAAAAAAAGTCCTTGACGTGTTAAAGTTTGAGAACCACTGAACAAAGTCAGGAATAGAAATCAAAAATAATGATAATTTTTTTTTAAAAAGAGACCATGTTTAATTCCATCTGATTTTATTTAAACCACACGTGCACTGGTGGGTTATAACGACCTTAATCTTGAACCATTAACACTGTGAGACAAGATGCTGGGACATTCAGTCTCACAGTACGTGCTGACAAGCTACAACTTCACCTAAAGTACGGGGCGGGACACCCATAAAAAGTATACATATCACACTATAAATACCTTCAACCTGCTGTTGTTTTATGGTCCCCAGCATGTGTTTCTCTCATGTGAGTAACTTTAGGACTCCACGCTGATGACATCTGAATTTACAGCTCAAAGTGATGTAAAAGAAGATTTAATTTAATCAAGCATGTGCGGCTCTGAACTGGTCCGTGCAGGCCAAAGTTCATGTTGAGACGCTGTTAGACACATGAAAGGTGCTGCACAGAGCAGAGGAACAATAAGTCAGCACCATCCTTTTGAAACGTGTCCAGCTCTCTCTGGGGTCATATTGTGCTCGTCTCCCTTTCTCAGTGTCTGACCTTCAACGTTCATACAGTATTTGTATCTAATGCAGTAAAACCCACAATCATAAAACTCTTATCTTTGACCTGTATTTTGGACGGTGCAGTTTGAAACGGGTTTGCATCTCCTTGACAC
>JAJHUR010104369.1:0-17225 GCA_027495735.1 Lutjanus campechanus | reverse complement strand
AACTAAGCTTAACTAGTTAACTAGCTAGCAACAGCATGGTACGTTGGGTTTTGACAAGCCCAACTTTTCAACATTAAAATCAAATTTCTCCTGTTATGTCCCACCTATCCCATTTAACTCTGAAGTACTGTATGTCTCAGTACAGATGCTAGTTATTCTCCATGGCCAAAAGTATCAGAACACCAAAGCATTGCAGCCTTATGTGCTTGTTTAACACCTCGTTTCAAAGCTATGGGCAATAATATGCTGCTATAACAGCCTCCACTCCTGTAGAAGACTTTCCACAAGATTATGGAACCTGGTTTCAGGGATTTACTCACATTCTGCCACTAGAGCATTAGTGAGGTCAGTCACTGATGTTGGTGATAAAGCCCAGCTCGCAGTTGGAGTTTCAGTTCATCCAAAAGGTGTTGAAGGTCTGAGCTCTGTTCAAGTCAGTCAAGTTCTTATACAGGGTGCATTTTCATATTGAAATAAGGGCTTTCCCCAAACTGTTGCCACAAAGCTGAAAGCAAACAATTATCTTAAATATCATGGAGCTGGAGCATTAAGGTTTACCTTGTTTAAAACTAATATGCCAAAGCTGAATCATAACAGTCAGTAAATGCACCCCTATTTTATTTTCCACCCCTGCAAAATCCTGTTTTAAAAAGTTTACTATTGTAGCATTGTTATTTGGGCTGCTGAGAGTTCCTGGAAACACTTTTTACTAGAGATGTTCAAGAGTCAGTAACATGATGAGTCAATCCTCTAACAACACAAAACGTGAAAGGATCGTGGTGGTCGGGAGTACATAACCACCCTGCCTCTGATGCCACTGTGTCCATCAGCGTATCGATCCAAAGACCTTATCAAGCAGTGTATCTGAAGCTAACAGGGTGGTGGGGATTGACTTTGCAAATCTCTACCCCTCCTAACTTTCCTTTTGATCTGAGCGTGGCCGCTTTGGTCTGTGTTTCATAATCAGCTGAGTTGAACTTGTCTTACGTCTCTCGTTCTCTCTCTCGACATGTTAGCACTGGAGCAGAGCCAGTCTCTTTGGGCTTGCCAAGTGCCACCTCGAATTTATTTTACCTAATTCTGTCAGTCTATGATGTATCTGCTTGGAGAAAGAGTGCGTCTTTAGTAAAGTTTCAAACCATTTAAAAATTTAAGTCAACTCATCAGCATATTCATATGTCACACAGCTTGTTGGCTTTTACATTTGTGTAATCTTTTATTGATGCACCTTGTGTAACTATTGCATCATAGATTACAAAGAATAAAAGTGTGGGAACATCAGTATCATCAGAATAAATTGAATAATTGCAATAGTTGCACTGTCTTTGGTTATTTCATGATGACAAGAGACAGAAGCATACATCATGTCTCACTTCCTCACAGCAATCCAAAGATGACACAGAGCCATAACAAATACAGGCAGTTCCCACTGAATACAGGGCTAACAGTCTTCAAGTGGAAGACTAATCCCAAGCATTAACCAATGTTGATGCACTTACTGCGTGTCCAGTAATGTGCACCATCAAAGAGCTATAAAATCCAAGCTACAAACATTTAGCTCTGCAAAACAACCTCAAGTAACAATGAATTGTATTTTAAAGTTGTCAGTATAAATAACACTCATGTAAATTGATGCAAATAGTCAATTTACTGAAAGTCAGCTTAGAAACCTTATCAAGGCGCAGCAGGTCTGACTGACATGTGGAAGCAGCGTGTGCAGAGCTGTAATAAGAGTGATACTCGAGAGTGTGGAGGGTGATGTCTAGGCTTGGGTGGTATCTAAATTTCCATTTCTGTATACCTGCCGCGTATTTCACCAGGGTATTATGGCAGCGTAAACTTGTGTAAAACAGCTCAACTCGACCGCTCTCCACCACAGATCGTACTCCCTCAATGCAGGCGGAGCTGATTGTTCCATAGTTAGGAAACAACACACGCTCTTTGGTCTTTGAAAGGCTGCAGCTTTTATTCACTGACTAACTGAAACCTAAACTGTACATTTACTGCCAGACAAATAACTTTACTGCAAACCTTTTCCTTCGCTCTGAGCACTTTCACTGTCTCTCTCTGTCACCATGGACAGCGTAACACGTCTGCCGCTCACTCTCTTGCTCAACATGATACGCCACTCCGAGCAATCAGTAGTCTGCAGTGTGTGCTGGCTTACCTTTATCATTGGGACTAAATCAAAAATGCTCCCAGGCCAGAGGCATTTTTCTCCTTTTTTAACACTTAGTCGTTAACTTTATCTCCCACGTTTCTCCGCTCACCACCGGTCCATCAGTAAAGAGATTGAACCCTGGTGGCACGTGCTGCACACTACAGCTTCTCCGTATCAGTTTAATAGAAAGAGGAGTGTCTGTATTTATGATGGTATTGAAAATCATACCATCTGGGATTTCTTAATAACCTGGTTCACTGTAAGACCTTTATACTGCCCAAGCACAGTGGCATTTTCCTTTCATGTTCTTAAAACTAACACCATTACAGCCATTTTGTGAAGAATTGTTTAATCTGCTCTAACTAATGTAATATTAACAAACATTTGCATGCACGGCTTAGTGGCTTACTAGCTAGTGTAGCTTGAGGAAATCCATTTCTCTTGTAGAAATCCTGTTTGAAAATATAAACAAAAGTGTTTAAAACCAGTGTGTTGCTTGTCCTAGTATTCTGCAGGAGTTTATTCAATACTTATGTTTGAACAAATAATATTGTAATTGCATTTTAGTATTTGTAATAATGTAATAAAACAGGGTAATTAGATCTGCTTTTCAGTTCTTGAGCAATACTGTTTCTGCAACATGCAGCTTTAACCTCAGTGTTTTCACGTGATATCATGAATGCAGCCAAAAAGTGCATGTTGGATGCCGTTTTCAAATGGGATCATGTTTACCGTGTTAATGAGAAGAGTCCATATGAGCACCCCCTCTTGTGGTATTCACAACTTTTGAACTGGGAATTTCCTGAAAGTTGCAAGTTGTGACGACATTTTCAGAAATGACGGAGGCCACTGAAGCTCATTTTTCAATGGTTGGTAAGTTACTATATCGGAATATATATATCGGAGTTTTATTTGTAATTTTATAATACCTCATCTTGTTTTTATGCATTACATTAAGCTCGCTAAATTTTTAGCTTTGGTGGCTTCTAGTTACCAACAGTTGTGATTGTAAACAGAGGCTCACAAGTTCCATTTGAAGGCAGTGTAATGACACTTTCCCGTATCTAAAACAGATATAACAAACAGAGTTTTCGATCAATTATTTTAGAGTTCACATCAGCTGACCCTACAGCTACAGCTGAGAACATCTGCTCTCCAGCCGTTGTGTTTGCCGACTAAAATCGAGGGTTGTCCAAAAAAGTCTGCTTTTGATTACTTCTGTGTGAATAAGGAGCACCATTGTATTAAAAATAAGTAACACATTTTAGTTGTAAATCTGCCAGTGTTATCAACATAAACTGCATGTGTCTCCTGGAATAAAAAGCCTGACTGACATGTGGAAATTTGTCTTGGCAACAATCGTCTAAAGTGATGTAATATTGATTAAAACACATTAATTTGGAGCATTAATAACACGGCGTTTTTAACACATTCAAGTAAACACGTACCCACAGCAATCTGTTGAACCTGACTTAGAATATGTTTACATTACACAGAGCTGTTCCTGCTAACACTCAAGGTATTAACCCTCTTAGACTGACTCATACTGCTGTTTTTAATACGCGAGAAAGGAAATGATGATGCCAGTGTTAGCTGTGTAATCCTCTTGGCACTTAGACAAACAGACAGGGCCAGTAAGAGTGAGATTTTTTTTCCTCAAAAACTAAAGTATGTTGATGGCTGGCGGTGTGATTTTTTTGGTATGCTTTGCTTCTCTGAATTTAGCTCCAGGAAAGAGTGAATATGTTTCAGTATTCTCCTCGAGCGCTCTATACTGTTCGCCGTTCCGTGCTGGGGTTCTCTTTCCCAGGGAAGCTTCTTTTAAGCTGTGCATTGCTACAGTATGCATATTGCGTTAGAGGGGTCTTATGAGCTTTGTAACCGGGAGAAAATGCGGATTTAGATTAGATGTTCTCTGCTATTTATTTGTCAGTTTGAGAATGAACAAATATTCAATTTGCACCGGATCAGATATCAGAACAAACGGAATGGATCTAATGAATTTTAATTTATGGTGATATTATAACCCGCTATCATTGTGACTTTGATGCTAAAGTTGACCTCTGATCAAATATCACAGTGCCACAGGACACTGCAGTGGGTTTGGGTAGCTGGTTTGGTCTCACTTTTTAAGCTCTTTAATTATGCATCTATTTACTGGGTGTATGACATATTGCATTACAAACAGGAAATTAAGGCAGATTTGTCGAAATAATACAAGTATAATGAGAAGGGGTGAGAGGAAATGCAAGAGTAATGTTTTAGCGCATGAATTTATGCACAGATTGGTAATTAACTGCATATTGTGGGTTGTTGTTAAATATGTTGTTCAATATGTAGAATAAATATTGGACACAAAAGTTTGTTAAATTGTAGGTAAGATATAATAAATAGATTAATGCATGTCAAGGCCCTGGTTTTGTTTATTTTTGCTTTTTAGTTTTTAGTTTAATTGCATTTTTCTTTCCTTTTCCAATACTGAAAGCGGGTGTGTTTAAAGATATAGTAGTTTGTAAGTAAGTAAATGTAATATGATATTCATTAGTGTATAATCACCTGAAAATAAGAATAGCTGTGTTTTTGTTACCTTAGAATGAGCCCTTTAGATATGGCCTTTCACATTTTTTGTGAGTTTGTGCCTGGAAGGGGAGGGTGAGGCGAGCACACTGGAACTTCAAATCTATTCATAGTGGCAAACAAGTGTGATTAAAGCAATTAGCATATAACAATGTAACAATAAATCCATATATGGGCAGCGGACTGATGTGCCATGTGCAAACCAGAAAGCAACAAGTCACTGACATTTGAAAGGTGATGTTAAACTCAGGAAAAAGAAGAAAAGAAAGGAAAGGAAATGACACTGAAGGACAGCAAAAAGAAAAAAGAAACAGTAGTGGAATGTAACTTAGTACATTTACTTAAGTAAGTACATTGGAGATACTTTTATTTTCGTTTGGTGCCACTTTCTAATTCACATTTTTCATTTAGAGAAGCTGCTACAGCCATCCGGTATTGTATTAGACATCATTTGTTCAGACCAAACAAATATTTATATACAACAAAATGCACAGACGCATCAAAACAAACCACACAGAATTGTATGAACATTAAATCACCAGCTATTAATGCATGGAAACAAACAGCAGAAGAGATTCAAGAAATGGAAAGAATCACTTACAGGTTGAGAAACAGAGAAGAGGAATTCATAAGAAACTGGAGTAAATGGGTCAGGGAAATAGATGGAGTGGAATAGTGAAATGAAACGAGTACAGCAGGATACCTCCCCCCTTCTTTTTTATCTTTCCTTTTTTCTTTCTCTATTTATTTATTTCATTTCTTTTGTCCTGTCTGTAATAGAAAAATGCATAAATGTAGCAGAATAAATTAGATAAGTGACAACTCCAAGCATTTTTAAAAGTTTGAAAGTAACAATGAAACAATTAGTCAGTTGACAGAAAATTAATTGGGATGATTGTCATTTTTCAAGCAAAAACACTTCATGGTTTTAGCTTCTCAGATATGAGGATTTGTTCATACTTTTTGCAGGTTTTTTCAAATGGAAACTCCCACTCAGCAAAAATCACAGTAACATAGGTTACAGTTGGAGCCCTCCCTCTACGGGTTTATATGAAGATCATGCAGAATCGTACGTCATGTAACGTGAGAAAACGTTTTCAGAAAGACTACAGCAACTACAACTACAACAGTAAAATCCTGCTTTTGGATTAATGCATGAATATCTACAAAAGTACTTTTTTCCAGTGTGGTATTCATACGTTCATTTAAGTAAGGGATCTGAATACTTCCTCCACTGCTGCTGACCAACATCTCAAAATCATAAATGAGCAGTGTGAAAGCTCCGGGGAAGAGTTGCCCAGATTAATCCACCAGAGCGCTTCAAGGTCAAGGTCAGGGATCTCACAGTTGTGTTGCTGAGCGGAAGGCTTCAGCACAAATGTATCAAACCTGTCCAGAGTCCCCAGAACAGTGTTCATAGAGTGTGTGAGCTTTACACCGCTCTTTTTCCATCATCTGCAACGTGAGGCTGTCGTCCAGCTTCGCCCAGTCCAAATAAATTCTACGTCTAAGAACATCTCGTTCAGTCAAGGCGTAATAAAAGATACTACAACAAAGTCACAACCACAGTAATCTAATTTCCGTGTAACACCAAGACCAAGTAGGCAATAAATTGTGCACATTATTTCCCAAACTTAAACACACTGAGTGGGTCTATAATCATGTCATCATCTCCTCAGGCTTTCATCAGTCTGAGATTCATTTTGTCCAACAAGTCCAACAGACTCAACGAAAAAATAGCTGGTTTGACATTGGCTTTTCGAATCGCCTATTATGAGCACTTTCATCTCCTGCACTTGTGTAATATACTGTATAATATATGTATATATACAGTACATATAATACATCAATTTTCAGTGTCATATTTCCAGGTTTGATAAGTATGTTTTATACAAAACTTCTGGGTTAACGTCAGTGGTGGAGGAAATGTTCTGATACTTTCCATATAGGTAAAAGTCTCATCAAATACAGCAGCTTGGCCAGTGATCCTACACTCTGTGGTCATATCAGCAATAATAAATATCAGCATCTAGGTAAACTTTCAAAATAAAGCCACAAAAACTAATTAGGGTTAGTAAAAGTTCATGGTTTGAATAAAAAAAAAAAAAAACATTAGTTATGCAAGTTAACTTACTTACTCATTTCCTGGATTAAACTCCTGTGTTTTCTGATTCTGATGTTTTTTTGATGGCACATCAAAACGTAACAATGGGGATCAGGACCCCGCAAGGAGGTCACCAGAAGATTTTATGGGGTTTATTAGAAGGTTGTGGGAAAAAAAAAAATTAAAATAAGACCCAGGAAGTAGCTCTCAGCGACATCAGCCCCAGCCCCTTAAAGACATCCAACATGTGCGAGTTTGGTAGCTTTCATTTGTTACACAGTAATTCCTGAATAGTCAGGGACAGGAAGGAAGCATTGCAAACACCAACCTGATTATTCTGAATGCGATTTGAAAAGGTTGAGAACCACTGAACTAGAACGTCATGTAGTTTGTAGCATAAAGGGAATGACCAGCCTGCCGCATTTGATGTTGGGATTGAGAACGGACTAAAGTAACAATACCACACTGTGAAAATACTCCAGTACAACTAAAATTCCTGCATTCAAAATCTTAAGAATCTTGTAAAAGTCAACTTTTCATGAGGTCAGAAGAACAGATATTTTCAGATTTGTGAAAATGCATTTTCCAGATAATCCAAGAGGGTTTTTAGCTGCGACCAGC
Organism: Lutjanus campechanus; assembly: GCA_027495735.1. Classification (NCBI taxonomy): domain Eukaryota; kingdom Metazoa; phylum Chordata; class Actinopteri; order Lutjaniformes; family Lutjanidae; genus Lutjanus; species Lutjanus campechanus. Next base: position 9,762 of record JAJHUR010104369.1, on the reverse strand, counting down.
AGCTCTGTAGGTCACTGCGTCAGTCGGTCAGTCCACAGAAGTTCCCCACCCTTTGGCGGCCAAAGTTTTTGCCCTAGGGGGCTGACATTTGGCATGGAGGTCAAGTGCGTGTACTGTATGTGTGTGTGTGATGGTGTGTGTTTGTGTTCATGCCAATTAGCTAATAGGTTCACAGACTCACACAAGATTTAGTGGAAAGGTTGGTGATGAGCCAAAGAACAGTTGAGGAACTGTTCATGACAACTGGCAAAAAGGGGGCATGGTAGTGGGAATGGCCTATAACTAAAAATGGATTCCTATTACGCTAACAAACTCAAGATCACTTTTTCGTAGACTCTTGAGAAGTCTTGAGAAGCTGCAGCATTTATTTGCTGACAAACTCAAACCCAAAGCTGAGCATTTGCTATACTAGCAGACCGACAACTTCACTGCTCACCTTTTCCTCCACTTAGCGCACATTCACCGTCACTCTCTGCCACCACAGACAGTAGTAAAGTTCTCTGACCAGTCGGTAGTCTGCAGTGTTTGCTAGCTTGCCTTTATCATCGGGACTAAATCCAAAACAGGGCAGAGGCATTTTTCTTTTTTTACTAGTTAGTCCTGGAATTTTATCTCCCAGATGCCATGTGTGTTCTTCTTATGAAAGCCATGTTTACCTGCTCAGAGACTGACCCCTGGTGGCATAAGCTGTGCACTACAATACAGCATCTCCCTATCAGTCTAATAGAAAGAGGAGCATCTGTATTCATGACGGTATTGATAATCGTTTTGTCCAGATTTCTTAATACCCTGGACACTGTAATAACTTTATACTGCTCAAGCGTGATGCACATGTGGATGCATATGTGTGCATATTTGCACTTGTTGTAGTTATATAGCTTTTAAGAAGTAGGGTAAGATTCTCAACCCATAAAGAAAGACTTTATCACAAAAAATCACAATCATCATATCTGCAGATGCATAGCTTTCACTTGACAGGAAGGGTATGAAAATGTATGAGATTTTTTGGAGTATATCTATAAAACTGCACAAAATGTAAGTCTTCTAGTAAAGTACAAGTACCTCAGATTTGAACTTGAATAAATGTAAGGTGAGGTAAAGATTTATGTCATGGTTGTTAGAAAACAAACGTGACATTTTTGTCACAGATGGGATGCAAACAAGTGATGCCCATGTCAAAGTAACACACTTTGTCGAAGCTGCCACCTTTTACTTCCCATGCCAACAAAAAGTTCTTGTCAGGTGAAGATAAACATTCGCACAACATTTGAGCCATTTTGTCAGCCTCACCTGTAATTGAGCTCACAGGTTACCATGTTAAAATGCTGAAGTTTGTGTATTTAGATGTAAAATGGATACATTTTGACATAAGGTGACATTTGGCTCCTGTGGCTTCAGCCTACACTTGTGCGGAGCTGCTCTCTATCTGCTTCACTTTAGCCTCTGCTCTCTCTCAGTCAGCTCTTGAATGCGCTTTTTCTCCTCTCTCAATCCATCCTGCCTGCATTTCTCCTTCCCTCTCCTTCTCTAAGTACCGCTGCCGTATGACAGGGTCAGCATCCCTCCGGGCACAGCTCTGTCTCTGCCTCTCTGCTGCTCTGATTGGCTCCATTGAAAACTGCATGAGTTAAAATTACAGCCAGTCTTTTGAATCAAATACATTTTGAAACCATCTTCTTAATTAAATTATAAAAGCTATGATTATGTTTGAGTAAAGGCTACTCTGCATTAGTGCCGACTGTGTAACAGAGGACCAGTGACAAGGATTGATGAGTAGCATAAATATGGTGATGTGGCTCGCTCTGTGGTGAGACGAATGACAAAAGCTTCCATGCATTCATTCATTCAAGGTTTTAATTACATTTTAATACAATGATACATATTTAAAATATTTTTACACAGTTTAAATACAGCTGGGTTCATAAGTTTAGCTTGTCCATGTGTATCAGATATTAAAAAATAAGTGAGTGGAGCACACTGCTGCTTTTTGCTAATGTCCTACTCTGTATTGGTTTGATATCACCTTCTAAAAATCAGGGAATTCAATTTTGTCCTTTTTTTTTTTTTTTTTTTTTTTTTTTTTTACCATTTAGTTGCTTTTTTTTTTAGAAACTCTCGGGGCAAAACCTCATTGTTAAGCTCAGGAACTTGGCATTTGCTAAGAGATTATAAAGCATGTAGATCTATTGTATTTGCAGTGGTGGAACGTAAAAAGTACTTGAAGATCCAGTGTGTAAAATTTGGGGGGATCTATTGGCAGAATATGGCAGAAATTCAATAAAATACACATAAGTATGTTTTCATTAGTGTACAATCACCTGAAAATGAGAATTGTTGTGTTTTTGTTATGTCAGAATGAGCTGTTTATATCTACAGAGGGTGGAGTCCTTGCACAGCTGTCTTTTACAGGAGTCCACAATGGATAAACCAAGCTATCACATGAAACCTCTCTTATTATAACACGACTTTATAAAAGTATAAGCTTATAACAATAACTTGCCACATAATAACATGAAATGATAATGATAAGTTTGTATGTTGTAATAATGTGAAAATATAACAATAAACCTTTCACTTTATAGCATAATAGAGATGCTTTTTTTTCCTGATGTGACTTTTTACTTTAGCTCATTTGACAACATTAGTTAGCCCTACTTTGCTGATTCAGATTATTATAACTCTGATAAATTTAAATGTATTGTTAAAGATAAAGCAACCCAGTGGTATAGTTAAAATTAGCTCCACCTTAAGTTAAAGATCTGACTGCCACATATCCGCTCACTGCAGTTCTCGACAACATCCAGCTGATCAATACGCAGTACCAGTCTGATCAAAGCACAGAGGTATTAGGCTCAGTACATACACAGGTTTAGACAGCTGGAATCCCTTGGAATGTTTGTAGTGCTGCAGAGAAAATAAACCAAACACACACACAAAAATCTGCTATTATGTTTTTACTCAGGCAAAAAAGTTAAGTCATTCATTATTCAATAGTGGTCACTGTGGCCACGAGAAGTTAACAAGTCAAGTTCAAATGAGACCAGACTTCCAGCTTTGTTTTGAGGTTCTCCTCCATGAAGCTAATCTTTGGGTTGCTGAGCACTGCTGAGGATGCAGCAGAATTGAAAACATCCCATAGTCTTCATGCTTAGCATTAGCATACAGCATGATGCCACCATATTGCCTCAACTGTGTCAGTGTGTTTGTAGATTATTGAACATTTGCATAAAAATAAGTAAGAGTGCAAATGCAAAGCCTGCTATTTTCCCCCCCTCAGATGAGGGATCATCCCGGAGCCACGGCAAATCCCGAGCTTTGTTCATTGACCCTGTGGGGTCAATTACGTTTGCTGCGAGAAGACGCGGAGAGAGCGCCTCAGGTTCACGAGACCGTAGTGTTGGCACGTTGATCGATGGCGGGGATGCTTATCAGCCACAGTGTGTTACAGACACCTAATTGCAATTGATCCCCTTTGCTGTACCATTAATTGTAAATCCTCGCTCAATCACAAACTCCACACTACACATGTTGTACTCTAAAACTAAAACTTCATTCATCAGTGGGCTCCGGATTGGTTTTCAATACAGCCGTGCCGTGAGAGACAGTACCAGAGCTGAGAGACACACTGTCTTAGTCAGTGTTGAGCTTCACTCTGCTGAATGCGGCGCCTGCAATGGTTTAAAGGTCAAGGTTGATAGTTAACAGCTGAGTGCTCGCATCAAGATGTCAACACACTCACTCGACATGTCAAGACACTAATAGGAAAAGTGAATGAAATATAATAAAATAATTGATGCTTTTAGGACTTTTCTTTTCAGCAACGCCAGCAGCATGGCTCCAGGGCTGTCAGTCAGTCAGCCGGTCCACCACTTTGGACTAAATATCTCAACAAATATTTGATGGATTGTCATGAAATTTTATGTGGACATTCATGGCAGTGGTCACGGGACGAATCCCAATGACTTTGGTAATCCACTGCCTTTTCCTCTAGCACGACCATGAAGTTGACATTTGTGGTTTTAAGCTAAATGTCTCAACAACTGTTGGATGGATTGCCATTATATTTGGTACAAAAATGCTTGACACCCCTGGGCTTAAGTATGCCTAAATGCAGTCTATCAGAAATGTTTGCATGGCTATATACAGTAGAGTGGTGTAGTGCAGAGGTCTTCAAACATGCACATATTTTTAGATTCAGTGTGCCTTATACTTCCCAAGATTTTTATTATGTCCTTGGCAAATAAACATCCTCTTAGAAATAGTGATGGGCTCTAGGTTCATACACACATCTGTCATCCACCTGCCACCCACCCAAGTGTATTATTTTCACCTATTTAGAGAACTACATCTGCACCTCTACCGGTCCCTGCAGGCTATATTACCTTTTAAATTATGTCAAGCAGTGCAAGCTTTCCAGGTAATTCTTTATTGCGTGATGTATGAGTATTTTCTTTGAAGATAGATTAGAGAGGCTGCTTTCAGTTTTATTTCAATGCACAGAGTAATGTCACTACAGCAAATATCATTAATATTTAAGCAGCAAAACTAAAACCTTTAGTTATAAACTTGACAGGACAGAGGACACTCTCCAGAGGAAAAAGAATTAAATAATCAAAAAAGTTCTGCTGCTGTGTTGTGTGTAAATGCGCACACAGCTTCTCTCTTACTGGGGAGACACACCATCTCCTCTGCATTTCCCACCCGCACCTCTACCAGTCCCTGTATATTACAGTATATTACCTTTCAAAACATGTCCAGCAGCATTAGCTTGTTGTATTGTATGATGTTGTATTGCACATTACTACTTTGATATAAAACCTCAAGCTAGTTTAGATCAAACACTTACTACTCACAGGTTAGTTATTTACAGGCAACACCTAATGACAGGCCTACCTGGTAATTCAATAGCCTTTAAGTAATACCTGGCAGCTTGGTTGGGTCATTGATCCACTTCAATGAGGGAAGACTGAAGGAGCATGACAGCTGACTGATCAACCTTAAAGTTAATTTATTAAGGTATTGAGAGGGCTTAGGTTCAGGTAAGGTCACCAGATAATCATTAGACATGTTAATAAAAAAAAGATTTGGTGAATGCTGTTGTCATTGTTACAATGACTTGATGTTGTGTTGTCTTGCTACTGTTATCTTCGAAGCCGTCATGTCATGTATATGTACTATTTTGTAATTGTGTTTTATATATGATAGTGTTTTTTAGCAGAGAAATTATTCTCTGTTTCCTGCCCAGGGACTACAGATGGAAATTAGCTCATAGCTAACTCTGGTGCGGCTAAGTGGCTGTGCACTGTCCCTGTTAAATAAATAAATAAATAAATAAATAAATAAATAAATAAATAAATAAATAAACTCAGCATGAATGCATACAAGCTTGTCAAAACTGTAATCCAAATATGCATTGAATTGCATTAATATCTATAGGATCTATTTTCGATCCCCCCCCCAAAGGGGGCATGGCCATGACATTTTGTGAAGTTCTCGAATGTGCCACTCTGATGTATTGAAATAATTTGAACTTGACACTTCATAGAATGTATATTAAAATGCCTGATAGCACGAGCATGTTAGTTAGTTAGTTAGTTAATTAGCTAAATTAGCCATTGTTAGCTTGAAAACACTCTGAACCAAGATGGTTTACTAAATTGTTGCGTGTTGTCATTGTGAGCATTTGTCTCAAAGCAGTACTGTGCCTAAATATAGTCTCACAGAGCTGACAGCACACAGCTTTGCCAACTTGATGAGTTTCGCTAGATTTAGCGACTTTCCAGACCCTCTTTGCAACTTTATTTCTAAAAAGCAACCAGCGCCAGCGACTTATTCAAGAGTCACAGTCCACTGCTCTTCCGTAGGTGTCACGTATGGGAGTGGGAGTTCAGCTGAAGTCAGTTTCTATGGTTACATTAATGTGAAATAGTTTATTTCAGCTTTTCTCACTCTTTCTCTCCGGGTCTCTGGATTTGGGTGCTGCCATGACTTACAAATATTTAAATAGATTGTATGATCTTTGATTACTTTAAATTTGTAATTATTTGGCTAAAGATTTCTCTTCCTACCTTTTAATGTTATATGATCTCACTCCACCAATAAATATGATATGATGTCATCTTTTAGGTGACTTTTGGAGATCGTACTAGCTACTTTCATTGGACAAAAAGTTGGCAACACTGCTTGTGTGGCTGTAGACTCTTAGTTTTGTTTGCTTGTCACTAAAGAAGACTATTCCTAGCCGTTAGGTATATAAACATTACAGTGGACTTTTGTATGAATATGTACAGTAGGTAAACTAAGAGAAACAGCACACAATTTGAATAAATTATTAATCTTGTGACAATTTTTTCTTGCTTTCCAAGAGAAATTGTATGCGACATTATGCAAACATCTTTCAAGAAACTGTCTTTTCTTTTTCCCTAAGCTCCATGCGCTGTATTATAAACACCTTCACCCAATGAAACACTTCCCCAGAGCTTTATTGGAGTAAACACACAGTGATACCAGACAGGGCGACAGGCGGTGTGCAACTATAAGGCTAACAGCTATGAAACCGCTTCTTCCCTCTGGCAACAGAGTGTACATAACTAAACAGCAGATCCTCGGCAGCAAAGAGAGAGGCTTGCCCAAAGGATAAACTCCTCCAGGAAGCCTTGAAAGAAATTGGTTATTAAATAAGGTAGGCCGGAGATAAAGATGTCAGCAGTAATAATGCTTTTCATTTTGACTCTGATCTTATTTGTTCAGATGGGAGGGTGAGCCGCGCAGCCTCACCGAGTTGACATAAGGGTTTCTCCCACTGCTGAGAGACTGATCTGTCAGCAGATACATGGCTACGCCGTCTTTGTCGCCCTGCCCTGGTGAGGACAAACTAATATAGTGGAACTGCAGAGGTGGCAATTTCTTACTAACACACTTAATACTCCATACATACACACAGACGGGCCTGAGCAGTCACTGCTGATGTATACAGGCTGAGGTGGTTACACTGAGGTGCTCTGCTGTCTTACATGTCCCAGTGGCAAACAGAAATGATGGGACACACTGTACAGTAGACACAGACCATTTGGTCATCCGTCTGTAAACAACCCAGAGCTCAGCCTGTGCTCGCTGTGTCTTATTCTCTGCTAGTGTCAGAGAAGTGTTTCTGCTAAAGTGAGCATCTGTGAGCCGAGGAGAGGGTGTGGAAAATAAACACACAAATACTGATACAACTTCTAAAATATGATTAATACACTGTGTTAGATAAACACACAACATAAAAGGACACATAATGGAAATCACCTGGAGACACAATTACTTGGGGAAGAAACTAATTAAAGAGATCAAAATAATTAAGAAAATTTACATAATTGTTGTTGAAGTTCTTTGAGAAAGTGCTCAAACAGGAACACGTCGGCAAGGAGAGTTTAACCAGAGGAACGTTCCAGAGCTAATTGGAGTTCAGCTGTAACAAACCACAATCCCTCTGCCTTTTCAGAAACAAAGTTAATAGCAACAATGGTCAGTAGCTCTATTAGCTTATTATACGGCTTTGTTAAATACTCGATTCTGATTGGTTTCTTTTAAAGCAGACCATTGCTATGAAGAGCAGGCCGTTGCTATGGATGCAGTTCTGATCATAGACCCTGCAAGAGCAATAAAATCATTTTTAAATCCATAAAATTGTTTTAAAAATTAAAATTTTGTGTCAAATTATTGCTTTAATCAGTGGGATAATGTGCAGTGAGCAGGTCCTTATTGAGAAATACACCTTGTTCAGGATGATTCAGTTCATTCATCAGGTTCCTGCATCACCCTGTCGAGGTTTATTTCTCAATAATGACCTGCTCACTGTACATTCTGTCCTTGTTTTTATAACTGCAGTACTCAAACTCTGACCACTGAGCCACATCAGGTCAATCTGGCCCTATAGTGCAGTCATCATACAACATGATTTCATACAAACTGCCACAAAAACTCAAAAATATGTCACTTTTAACAAAGTCTTAAGACATCCAAGTGGGGGAAAGCATTGCACTGATGCCACAATTTCCCATCGGCGCCCATGCATGTCGTCTTCTTCTTCGTCTGATGTCCACACAAAGGGCTCAGTAATGTCTTCAGTCAACCACAAACTGTGACATGGCGTTGGATGCACTACAGGGAATGTGCAAAAGGAAATTCTTAACTTTTAGATGCATGAAAGGGACAAAATGACCTAGTGAGTTTTTTTTTTTTTCATGAAATCAAGTTTTACATAAAAGCTTTCATATTTAACATGTTTATGTGGATTTATGCCAATTTGACAGTCACAAATATTTTATCCTCAGTAACATAAAAGTTCTTTTTTAAGTGATGGTCAATTTTTATTCAAATGTATGTTAATCTGTGCCAAAACGTATGTGGATTAGTGCCAGTTTGTATTGACTTGTATACAAGAAGCCGATAAGATTAAGAAACACATCTGACCTTTATGGTGTAATTTATGTGAGGTTCATCTTTGCACAAAATGCCTGAATTAAAAAGGGCATATCTGGTAAGATCATATTCAGGCAATTTTCAAAACTTTCCCATCATACAAGACTTTCCTCGCTCATTCAGAACACACTGAGCACACAAAATGCCTGGACTATTATACACTGACAAACCTGTAAACCAACCGGCATTTTAGCTTATTAGTTCATTTGGTACATCTAGGATAAACTAATGCAGTCTAATACAACTGCCTGCAGCAAAAATCCCACCTCCATGAAGGTTATAATATTCAGTTTTTGTTTAGTGCAGTGTTCAGTCCACTTTATGGTCATTTTGAAGCCTGTAGTTGTTTGTGGTGCTGTTGAATTGTACTGTGTTATACTGACAGGTGTTTCTAATGTTCAGGACTAAGAGCTACAGCGACAGCTGCCCCACAACTATACAACTCCCTCCTGGCATTCATTTCTCCTTTGAGGATTTCAAGAGTCAGCTTAAAACACAGTTTCAGTCGCTGGTCTTTAACTGTGTCGAGCCCAGCCTGCACCTGTGTTACTGCTGAAACCTCCGTAGGTGTTTGTTGTCTCTCTGTTCACAGTTTGTTCTATCTTGTTTGTCTTTCAAGGTATCAAGGTAATTTGTTGTCATCATACATCAACAGAACAAAATAAAGTAAAGCAAGTTATTTGCATATGTACACATACACCCACGAAATAATTCTGTAGTGCATTTTCTGAATTTGTGTCATGTTGAATGTAAACCGCAGCAACAAGATGGTGGTGATGATGTGATCAACATCCTCACATAAAAAGTTTGACATCTGAGAAACATTATCCATCAATTCTGAGTTTGTGCATAAAGCATCATGGATGTAAGCACAGAGTTCTCCTCCCCTCGTCCTGCCAGAGTCTTGCATGTTGCATCCTATCAGGTCAGAACTGAGCCGTCAAGTGTAACACCTTGATCTGGGATGTTTTGGTGGAGCACGGGGGCACAGCAGTCTCTGGTTTCCTGCTGTTTGGCCAGCCTGAGTCCCATTTCATCTATTTAATTTTCCTGAGTGGACATCAGCCAGAAGCCGCAAGTCCCAGCTGGGTTAGCCTGGCTCCCATCCCCGCTCTCCTGCCTTCTTCATGGCAGTGCATCCAGCTGGTCTGGCTGCTGGTTGAAAGATGCCATGTGCACATTGTTCTGTCATAGGTGATACATGTTTCATCAATAAAGCCAACAAAAAAACACGATGAAAGGAGAAAAGTATTCTGACAGAAAGAAAGAGCTCCCGGCTGCAGCATCCGCATGTGCTGC
>JAJHUR010104368.1:18464-39987 GCA_027495735.1 Lutjanus campechanus | reverse complement strand
ACCATTGATGAAATATTCCATCAATTGCTGTTTTCACTGCCAAGCAGTAGGGGACACTGTGATGGATCATCTGACAAAAATTATCACTTGAAGAAGAAGAGAATTCAGCAGCAGCAGAAGAAGGTGATGCTACGTAGATCCGCAGGACAGAGAGCATCGCGACATGGGTGAGGCTGCTTGTGCTGTAGTCCCGGGGCCACCACGGCAGCCGGGACACAGCGAGGCTGCTCACACCGCAGCCCCTGGGACTTGTGCTGCAGCTGGGCACTCCAACCCCTGGGGAGTGTTTTGGCTGTAGGGCGGGGGACACACATAGGTAAGGTTAGCCACACTAGTGACAGTGATTTCACACATGTAGTATGAAGTGATAAAAACCAGCAAAAATAAAACTGTGAAGTTGAGATAATGTAGTTTTCTCAGTTTTTTTTCCTAAAAAGTGAATTTTGTCGACGCTGGCTGGCTATTTTTTTTTATTTTAATTTTAATTTTTTTTTAAATGCTGGTGGGAAAAAGTTAAGCATCCTCAAAAGGTTGCCGGTCCTTAGTGAGAATCGCCTGTGATTACTGACTTTCCTAAAAACAAAAAGCCCATGGAGCACCTAACATTGCTTCAGGCTTCAGTCTGTTCAACCCCACTGTTCAGTGGAGTGGTTGAAGGGATGGAAAAGCTGTTGCTAATTCCTAATTACTCAGCCTTCCTCAGTTTAAAGTCCACTCTGACGTTTCCATTGTGCTGCTCATCAGGATGGATTTAGAAGTGGAACAGCGTTCACATGAAGCATGAAGTGATTTGTAACAAAGAAGTGATGTTCCACGACTTCACTTAATCTCATCACTTACAGCTCCTCTGCAGTGCCAGGATGAGGTCTGAATGTGAGTGTGCTGCACAGAGATCAAGAGCAAGAGGCCTGCATGTGTTTATGTGTGCCCCTGTGTGTGAACGTCGTATGTGTACTTGAGTGTTTGATGGAAAAAGCCCGCACTGCCAGGATGCATTAATGTAACCCACCCCACCCGCCCACCAGCCTGACCCCAGCGCCACTATTCTGCTCATGACACAAGCCCATTTCAGTCCTGCCTCACCCGTGTCCGAGGGAAGCCAGGCTTGATGTTCACGTGCTCCTGAACAACCTCATATACTCCCTCCAACTGCCTGGCTGCCTGCACTGGAGATGGTCAGAGAATATGACAATAAAATGTAACATCAAACTCCAGGTTGAGAAGAGAAAATCAAGGTTCTTGAGGTGAACACACATATGCACAAACTGTAACACACTGGTATATGTCAACACAAACAATGTCTATAAATCACCGACTGGAGTGATTCAAGGCACTGGCATGTTGTTGTGGCAGACTTCCTGTCAATCAGACTCATTTACCATAATGAACATCCTGTTACAGCACTTGAGAAATTGACATTCTCAGTTTTGCTTCAAACTTTTGTTTGAGTTTTATTCATTGATTATAAGTTGAGAAAACTCACAATTTCAAGGCAGTATTATACGCTTTGAATCAAACTTAACTTTTGAAAAAAACAAAGTTTTCACAACCTCTAAAATTTTCTTGAAATGATTTACTTTTCTCTTTAGATAAGCTTAAATCTTTCAGTTTTAAAAACCCCCAAAATTGCATTTGCACAGTGACCTCTGAACCTGATTTGTCATTATTTGGGAAAAATTAAACAGTTGGAAATAAAAATAAATTAAATTAACTTTTAATTAAATTATTAACAAGCTGGCTAACTGGCTTTATGAATGATTAAAAAAAAAATTACTGTACAAATGCTTTGTAAAATGGCATTAAGCTAACCATAAGAGCCATTGTTGTTAAATATGCACTTCCACCACAATCTGTTTACTTAGAAAACTCTATAGATCAACATCTCTAATGGACATGTGAAAAGCTATAGAGCATCTGGAACAATATTCATTTATTTTACAATATTAAAAACAGTGGATATGACCTTTGTCTGACCTCCATCTTGCTCCTCTCTTGAGATTTTCACATCTAATGTAGTGAATTGAAGGTTTATTTCAATCAAACCAAAAAGAAAAACAAACAAACAAAAACAAAACAAACAAACAAAAGAAAAACAACTGGCATTCTAGTGACACAGACCTTTTCTCTTGTACCTGCTACCTACAGCTTGTACTGCAGCTGGCATTAGCTGGTAAGCTCAGTTAGCAGTTTTATTAGACTGGGAAACAGCCTCAGAGGCTGACGGAGGTCTGTTTGACAACTGGGAATATAGTACAGAGGTTTGTTACCAAGATTGTTAACAAGATAATTTATGGTTATGGTTAAGTATTAATTTTTCTTATGTTGTAAATTGTTTATTCCAGCGTTTTGAACAAAGAGGTTATCCTGTGTTGAAATACCTGAAAAAAATGTTTTGTCTCCTTGCTGATTGCTCCAATACATTCAGAATCATTACCACTTTTGTGCTAACATTTATCAGGTGGCTCGCATTATGCATCATGTCTATTTAAATAATTAAATAAACATCATAAAATATGCGACTACCACTCAGCTAGGAACATCTTTAGTTGGGGGCAGTCCCTGGTGGGATCAGTTCATTGTCAACTTTAAATTCAGTGCTGCTCTTACAAATATTTATTTATTATGTTCCTATTTATTTTTCCATAATGCATGATTTATTAACAAGTAATCACTCAATTCATTACGATTCATAAACCATTTATGAAGCATTAAGAACAAGTATTGAACTGGGAGACAGTTTTTACACCCTCTTAGTTCTGCCCAGGACATCTTTAAGTGACAAACTATTTATTTGGTCTCAGTGTAAAAGAATGTACAACAACACCATCAATCTACACTCTCACCTAATCAACATCTTTACTGGTGAAACCAGGTTATTATTAAAACAGAGCTTCTCGTTTGACAAGCCGAGAAGCGAGCACATGGTCACGAGCAGTGAATGATTATCCGTGTTGTTTGGTCATTATAGGGTGACGAAGCTTTGAGCCAACAGGTGAGGGATTGTGAGAAGCTAACATGGCAGAAGGTCAGTCATTCATGGTGTATTTTAAACTTCTGTCACTTAAGACTCCATCTGTTTCCAGCAATGTTTTGTGCTATTCTTACCAGCTGATCTCTGACCGCGCTGCTGACTGAAATACTTGTCTGGAGACATTGATGAGAATAGGTTATGGATGCACATATGGGTCACACATGCATCATTATGTGTGTCAAGGATGACTGTTTCCATATTTGTTCTTGTTTATTTCTGCTTTTCTGAATGCAAATTCTTTAAACCAAAACAATGTAACTTGTTAACTTTATTATTGTTTGACCTGACTGAGGGACTAGAATCTCCTGGTAAGTTACAGTGTCTTTATTTTTGTTTTACTTTTGTTATAGAGTCTGCTAAGCTTTTATCTGTGACATGCTAAATTGTTGCGTAACAGTAACGCATATAGAGAAGAGTCATAAGTTGTCATATATGGTGGAAATTCGTGTGATCGAGGGTGTGTTTTACTGCTCATTAATTTAACTTTTCATTATTTTAGATTAAATGAAATGGTCAGCAGAGCTCTTATTGCACAAGTGTTTCCTGTAAAACATTCAGTCAGGGAGGGACTTGTTGCAGACACTGATTGCTGTTTACAGTAGCCACTTGTGCTGTGTGTTGTACCCCCCCCCGTCATGCAGCTATAGCGGTCCATGAATGCAGGAATGAGAGCAGTCATATTAGCTGGCTCCCAAGTTCCCTGTGAACTCAGCTAAACTGGGACTAAAACAGCCTCGGAGACCAACAGAGGACAGTTTGACGACAGGAAACAAGCTACAGTACTGAGGTGGTTTTCTTTTTGGTTTTGGCTCCCAGCTCCCCAGGACTGAGTCGTGGCTAACCAAACTAAAAGCAGTTAGCGGTATAGTTACTTTAGCAACTTGTAAAGCTATCTCTCCATTAGTAAACCCTCTGTACTGTATACCCTGTTGGTCTTGGAGGCTGTGTTCATCCCGGTAACCATCCGTGTTCACCACGAGGCTGCTGTTGTGTTGCTGGCTAATGGCAGCTAACAGTCATAGTTAGCCCTTCTCTCAACAAGTAAGCTGCTAAGCTAGTGCCAAGATGGAACTCAGAGCAGAAACAAAAAAAATGTTTTCTCCATAAAATATGGAGAACTGTTGTCGGTAAAACGGTTTGTTGCTGCGTTTACAAAAGCAGATGCAAATCTACCAGGTCCAGGTACTGTGCATGGTGGCTCACTGTCACACTGTCATGTCATATAGGAGCTATTATTAATGTTATTAGTAGCACCTGTGCTTTTACACTAATGTATTGGGCTGTTGGACTGCAGTTAAACCCGTCAATCATCATTTTTGTTCTTAAAGTTTTTATAAGATTACCGTATGTTTCTTTGTGCAGATTCAATAATCGAGGGTTTAACAAAATGAAAGCAAACAAAACTCAAGCTGTCGACCTTGTCAGTTCCTCCTCCGCCCTTCTAGGAACAAGGTTATCAAGATGTGGAGAGAGCCGGAGGAAACACGGACTCTTAACGCCATATTTTCCCCTCGTCACCACTGTGTGGTTACAGCATCCCAGCGTGCAGCCGCGGAGAAGGAGCAACCTAACAAATACAGGAAGGGGGATATCTACAAGACCCCTCACCCAAGACACCCAACTAACCCAGACATGAGGACAGACGGGTGGTGTGTGTGTGTGTGTGAACAGATTGACTTTGTCCAACGTATATGTTTTATGTGTGTATGATGACTGAAGACAGACGAGGGGTGTATGTGTATTTCTGTGGCCACCATACATCCCTGAAAACAAACAATGACTGAAAGGATGGTATTGTTTGTCGGGTCCAGCCGCCGTACGACCTGCAGTCACCAGCCAAAGGCAACGAAAAGGCCATTCAGGCTTTCAGTATGTCCTCTTCCTCCTTGCTCAACCTTTGACTGGAATTATTTTAAATCAAATAAATAAAAATCAAGGGTCAGTGTTACAGCTGATCTGACAAATTAAATAATATCATGAATGGATGTTTTGTATTTTTTCAGAGGACCTTAACATGTTCTCTGTCTTATATGCTTCACTATGGCAGTGTTTTATGAGTTCCTGTTTGTCCTGGTCATTGTTCAAGTGACTCTGCTTCGTTTGAGGAAACAACATTAAATTATAAATCATTACCCAGTGAATGTGTGTGAGAAACTCTTGTGGGTGTTTGCCAGTGGATGGCTGACCGTGTGTGCCGGCACTCCTATCCGTAGATAACATTGTGTCGGGCAGCTGGCTGACGGAGGGGACCTGGAGGTATGAAATCATCCTGTGTCGGGCCATGTGTTCCCTTGATAGAGACAGAAAGGGTGTTACCCTCCTCTGAAACCTACCTCCAGCCCTTCAGACAGCTCTTCCTGCCCTGAGCTGATACGTACGCCCAAAGTGTTCCCTCTTACGCTGCATTTCTCATGAGACCTCAGTCACCCTTCATGCACTTTTATCAAAAATCTCCAGATTCCTTTCATCCTCCCTTTGTTGTAAGTCCCGCCACCAGTCTACTGACTGCACCAATGAATAATTAAGTTTAAGGCACCTGAAAGCTGTTTCTTAAATCTTATAGCTGTTCTGATTGTTCAGATTATTTGGGGTTGTATCAGGTATTACCTACAGTAGATGCTGGTCGACACGCCACCAGTTTGGAGAAGCAGAGAGGAGTATCAGCACGGAAGTTAAGCAATGAACTGCTACGGACAGCAAAACATATTTTAAAAAATCTAAAAAAAAAAAATCAATATCAGTTTAAACGTGCCGTATACAACATTCACTCTAGAGGTTGCAGTGGATCACCAGCATCTCAGAGCACAATCAAACTGTCAGCCTAGGCAGTGCCGATTAGATATAGATAATATTCTGTCACTACATTGCCTATTTCTAGCCTAATATGTTTTCAGAAACCTAATTTAGTGCACTGTTAAGCTGTAATACAATAAAGATCGTAAGCAGGCGGCTGCCATTTTGTCCGTCGTGTCTGTAAGGGAAACCCAGCCCAGCGAAAGATCTTGCGAGAGTGACAATTTTAACCCAAACTATGGTCTTTCCCTAACATTAACCAAGTCTTTTCTGTTCCTAAATCTACCCATTGTCACCACATTATAAAACATAATTAGTTTGTACAATGTGCACAATGAACAAACAATGTAAATCTCGCAAGAGATCTAGGGTTCCCTACCAGACATGACCATTTCCAAAGGAAACTCCTGATGCTCAGATCAAACTGTCTAACAGCAGTGTTGATGAGAAATGGATCAATATTCTGTTAGTGTTTTGTTTAGTTGTAATGTGATAAAGTTACTCACCAGGCAGCCATGTTGGAAGACAGGGAGGGACTGCATGAATATGCACACGTGGCCGTCCGGGATGAACAGACAAGACCGACTTACAACAAACACACAGGGAGTGTGACATCATTCTCTACACACTATATTTACAGTATTGTCACTGCTTACCTTGCCAATAGACAGCCCTTTCTGCCGAAGGCACACAAAACAGCGAACAAACAAATCGAGGCAGCAGTAGACCAGATTTTAACCGTCTTCTACAAAGTAAAATCACTTTCACCATTGGAGGCTGGATGAGTGAGAAAGTCTGATATTTGGTGTATAAAAAAGCAGTTTCTCATTGGAAAATGCTGTCAAACAACAAGGTAAAGCAGTGAAAATATATGGTGCGCACTTACGTACAGCATGTAATATTCTGGATGGCAAACAGCTTCCTCCAGCTCAATCAGAATAAAAGTGATCCTAATCTTGACCCTGGCAGACAGTGCCACAACCACAATCATTGCCCTCAGGTTTCTGTCATCGAACATCAAGTCCCACGTGAAAAATCTTGGTATTGTCTTTAATTCTGTTTTAAAATTTGATAAATAAATCAGCTCACTTATCAGCACTGTTTCTTCCATCTCAGATCACTTGCAAAATTAAAAGCAGCGACACACCTCACTGGCACCAGGAAGAGACACCATTTCTCCCCCATACTGGCCTCTCTCTTTACTGGTTACCAGAGAAGCACAAAGATTTTAAGATGCTCTTTATTTCATCTCAACTCTACATTGTCGAATAGTTTACTATAATGATTAGATTTTTTCCCTTCACTGATACCTTTAAAACCCATCTAAAGAACCATCTCACTCTTTAGCTTCTCAAGGCTAAAGAGTGAGGACATGTCTGACAACACTCTGGTTTTCAGCCCAACAGGTTGCTGCGTGGCTGTGTAAGAAAGCAAGTAGCTGAGTCATTAAGGTCCACCACTGGTCAGTCAAGTGTACGTCATTGACAGTGGCATGTCGCCAAAACACACAGCTGCACCTAGCCCACATCCTCCTAAAGTGTTTTAAAGACAGAGTTTTGTGTTTTAGACAGAATGTGGCTCTTTTTAAGCTCTTCATATCGGACATGGCATATCAGGGCAGGAATTTCACGGTGCTGTGCCTGTTCAGTTTGGACTCATGCCCCTCAAACAAATCATATTCCCTGCAGCCACACGGCATCGACGTTCCACCCACACTGTGTGAACCTCAGGAAAACCTAGAGGCAATGTGAGAAGTTCCGATGTGATATAAACTTTGTTTGATCACGAACCCTTTTGTTATTCTACAATTCTGTGGCTGCAGACTGGAGTCTGTAGATTCATGTTATATATACATCTGTGAAACATCTATATTTCATGCAAGCATGTCCATGGCCGTTTGTCTCTATGGAAACCCATTTCTGCCCGTATCAGTAAAGTATCTCAAAGTAATGAGTTAGTATCTCAACAGTATACCCAAGTATTTCCTCTGTGTTTGAAATGTGCTATATAAATGAAGCTTATTTTCCTTGCATGAGGCATTGCGTGTCCATTGATCAACCAATTGACCCTTTTCACAGCAAAAATTTTGGCATGTCATTCCAGGAAAAGCACACGTGTTACTGATAACATTAAAAACAACTGCATTCCATCTAAATGAGTTACTTCCAGGGCCCATTGTGCACTCTGGCATGGATTACAAGGACATTTAATGGAACTGAGCCATCATTAACAAACTTTACTTCACCTGTGCTTTTCAACGACAATTAACAACGTTGTGAAAAAGATCTACCGCCTCTAAGTTATTATAAAATTTGTATTAAACAATCAAAAACTAAGTTAAGCTGCATTATCTTTGTGGGTGTGTTTTGATCAGATTGTTTTGACAGTGGTGCCCTTGGCAGTAAGCAAATAATCCTTTAAGGGATTATTCAAATGATTCAATTTATGTGCCTGGAATATTATTTTCTTTATGTCACATCTTCTTACTAATGAAAGTGTTATTATTTTCCTCTTTGAAATGACTTTCATGAGTTTTTACTCAGATTTTTGTATTGTTAAATTCTGATTGCTGCATGGAAATCACTGACATCAACTTTTTTCATCAGAGCCCCACACCTAACCAGAGTTATTATAGTTTTGTATTTTTCATTAGTTTATATTTTTATTTTGTTTTAAATTTTTGTTTACAATTGAGTTTGCTTTTAGTTAGTTCTCAGAGTGGGTTTGCTCATTTCATCTTAGTTTAGTTGTTTAAAAACTTAGTTTTAGTTTTTAGTTTAGGTTTAGATGAGTACAAACAAAATTTAAAAACAAACAAAGAAAATGAAAAGAAAACATAAATACAGAAATATCTCACATAAAATAATCTTTTTTTCTAATTATGGTTGTAAGTAGTGTGTTCATGTGGGACCACATCATTCATAGAAAGAAAACAATTGAGAAAACACGTTTTCAGAGTCTTTAAATCATTTCGGACATCACACTTTCATTGGATAACTTACCCTTATTTTGATGAATTCTCCTATTTTATACATTTTAGACATCCAACTTAATTAGCACACTGTAACTAGCAAACTGTTAAAGAGTGAAAGACAAAACAACACACACAGAATAAACAAAACATGTCTATGTAAGTTTTGTGCAATTCAACCAAATAGGCCTAAATAGGTCTTCTCAGTATTTAACAAGACAAATCCCTGCTCTTAGACCCCCTTGAGTTTTACCAACAGAAATAAAAGTGCATTATATTATATGGCTTTATTCAATACTAGATTCTGATTGGTTGCTGTTGCTGTGAATAGCAGACTGTTGCTATGACTAAAAGGCTGTTGCTATGGATGCAGTTCTGATCATAGGCCTTGGGGAAGCAATAAAATAATTTTTAAATTAATGTTTTATTTCAAATTATTATTATTATTTCTGGTAAGTATCTCTATAATACGCAGGATAGTGTAGTTGTCATTTTTGCAAAATAATGTATAATGTGCAAAAACTACCTGTTCACTGCACTTTAATGTTTAATAATGAGACTACCAAACAGGTTGCATTTACTTTTATTAAGGAAAGTGCTCTATAAATCAGGTTTATTATAATTATGTGATTATTTATTAGTTTTTTGTATACCCCAAGGAAGCTTTACAGAACAAAATAAGTCAACAACACCTGAGCGAACACAGCTGTCTCACACGTTATAATACTGTTATACAGTGTTGCTAGTAGAACTACTGTCGTACACTTTCCCAGAATTCTCTCTTAGTCATATTGCATGAATATGTCACCGACAGTCTGAGGCCTGTCAATAAATTCCTCCACAGTTTTACAGGACCAGACCCTTCATCAGAAAACCAAGTAATCTGGCAGCTTCATGCAGTCTGGGTTTAAGAGAGACAGAGAAGGAATGAGAGACGTGGGTGAGAGACTCGGCGTGAATTGTTCTCACAAGTGAAGAAGGAAGTGGAAGGGCAGCTTCCTCTCTGTGCAACGCCGGGCACCATGGGAGGGAGAGGAGAACTGACGTACACAATGGAGAAGGGGTGGGTGGAGGGCAGACGGGAGGCGTTAATGGAGGGAGGATGTAAGTGTGTGTGCCTGGTTATGAGAGGCTGGATGAGAGAGACTGAGGTGTAGGATGACTACTGTTCAGATGATGGTTGGAGACGGGCAGGAAGTTCAAGGACCACCTCTTTTGGACTCCAGTGCATCAGCATTGTGTCGCGTTTCTTTGTGTTCCCACTTTCCCACAGCAAGCCTCATCAACTTAAGTGATTTCCTTAATGTTTCCCATAATGACCCATGTTGTAATGATATGATTTCCTCAAGTTTAACATCACCTCCATTCTTTTAAATTCAGAGTTGATGACATAGTTGTCGTCCTGGTTTTCTGAGAGGAAATCCTTGATTTTGGACGCTGCTGAATTGACACTAAACTCTAACATTTTGCTTCGTTAATTATTAATGTGTTCAGCACTGCTGGAGATGGTCACAACAGAGTAATTAGATTCAGTGTTAGCTGCGGGAACTGTCTCAGCTAAGTGAATCTGAGTGTTGGGTCTGGTCAATCCTGCTCTGTAAGCTCAACTTAACTTCACAGGTCATGGGTCTTCAACAGGGGCTACTTCAAATTATTTAATGAAGTTTTTTCTTTTTTTGTTCAAAAATTAAAATATATCTGAAATAAGACATTAAAATGTCATCATACTCGACGATTATGGGGTATTCAGGGGTGGCCCATGGCCCCCAAGACCCGCCCTCTAGAGACACAACTACTGAATAGCTGACTCTGAGCGGCATGCACAGGAATAAATTACAACATAACAGATCTGTGTAAAGGCTGTTTCTCACTTTCTCACTGATGGCCTGAATAACATGCTGCTGTACAGTGCTGTCTGTGTGCTGTGTGTGTCCTCTTTGTGCTGCAGTCTTATCAGTTATGAATTTCTTTTTCACTGCGTGAGAAAACGGGCAAGTAAATAACGTAGATACTAAATGGTGGATCTGCCACCGAGATCCACCCAGATCACTGCATTACACTGCATCTTGCTATTGGGATGTGTAGTTGCTGTTGGACAAGCATTATGTATGACTGTAATACCTGTCACCACTTTATTGCCATAAGACCTGAAAAGTCTTGCTCTCCTCCTGTTCCAGTGGGGAGGCAGTGTTATTTGTGTGTCAGTTTGTGGGGCTTATATAGTGTTGGGGGACCATGGCTCCAGCAGGTCACTGAGCCATATTTCAGGTCCACCACACCTCCTGAACACAGAAATCATGAGCAACAGAACCACAGTTTAACGGTCTAACCTCACAATTCTATGTAACATTGCTCATGTCATGCTTTCAGTTACTAGTGTTTTTCAGAAGAAACACTCCCTTTAAGTTCTATCATGTTTTTTGTAATGACTTGAATCACTGTTCGGTGGTGAAAGGGTATCAAATTTTGCCTACAGGCTCCTCAAGACTGACGCAATCAGCAACCACCAAAACAAAACACCAAATTTCTCCGGTGGAACATCACGAGCGTTTGAAGTCTGAATGCCAGACTCACGCACCCAAACATACAAAAACATACAAGACAATAGTGGCCCTGTAACAACTGACACACTCACAGACACAGGAGGGTGGTGTGATTTGTTGTAACAGGACATGGTAGGGGAAACCTTAAGCACAAATGCAGGTAGTGAGTCCAAACAGTCCAGTCTTCTCACCATTTAAACACACTGTTCTCTTGTGTAATCTTACCAACGATCAATTTGTATTTAACTCTCCAACAAACTGTCATACAATAGCCGGTGAAAAATATTTACAGAGGAACAAACTTTAATTTTTGAGCACCACTTTTCCTTCGTAATAATGACGCATTTTACTTTCGTAGCTCTAAAATTTTATGTATGTGAGTGTTTTTGTGTGCCTCTTCCTGTAGTAAAGTTTGCTCCACACGTCTGTTTATGCACTTCCAGGTTGTAAATGACCCTGTCTCATGAGACTAACGTCTGTGTGAGTGGTTGAGCACAGGAGAGACAGTGGGCTTGTCCAAATTCAACAAATCTGACCTCCTGAACACAATGGTCCAACCCAAGTCCAGCTGAGCAACAAGAACACGGCCCACAAAAACACAATGCTATGGCCCAGGACCAGATGTGACCCAGATGTGACACATGTTGCAGGGCCTGTGGTGGTATATGCATTGATATAGCCTCTGTCTGAGTATATATAAGCATGTATTTAAACCCTTTCTTACTGACTGGCATTTCTGTCTCAGTTTAAAGGAGCAATATTAGTTTAAAACATAAAAAAAAACAACAACAACAAAGCTATCAACAAAATGGGAAGAAATTAAGGTTTTGACTTTACAGCCATGGTGTAAATTGAAAACACTGTATATATTGTTACCATTCTATATTTCATATTTGCCCATGTTTATGTTGCTATTTTCTGTATTTCCTCTTGTTTAAATTGTTCATATTTTTTAAATATTTCCTTGTTTATATTGCTTGTTTGCTATTTATTGTCTTTTTTATTGATGTTTCTCTATTTTTGCTATCCACCTTGCTGCTATAATACTGGAAATTTATCTTATCTTATCTTATCTTATCTTATGTCAAAGACATCTGTTGTGTTGCATAGATCTATTGTTAGCATGCTAACCAGTACTGCAAGATATAAATACATATTAAATAAACAAAATAAACTCACAAAATGTCAAGAAAATAAATATTCTTACACATATTTTCCTTATTAAACCGAAAAATACAACTGCACACCTTCTAAATTCAAGTTTCTCTCTTTTACCGAAGCGGAATTAGCATTATTGTCTTGGTAACACATCATAAAACAGACTTTCTTTAAATTCGACAAACACTAAAACTGTCTTGGTTACTATTTCCACTGTTTCAACAATCACCAGCTCTGGTCGGATTGAAATAAATTCATAATTAACTGAGTTAGACCTGAAAATATACTGTCTCTGCACTGCCTCTTGGATCCCTCTCTTTTCTTTCCCACTTGATGCTGCTCTTGAACCCATTGTGTCCTCATCGTCCCGGGAATCAGAGTCCTGGTCAGAGCTGCTATAAATCACCATGGTACAGTATTGCCTGTTGTCAAACTTGCCTCTGTCAGTCTTGGAGAATCTTGTCCACTTCTGCCATAAAACCGCACACCTGGCAACTCTGCCGCTGCTTTCTCACCAGGCTCGGGTTTTGGTATCCACTCTGCTGCTACTTCTCACCAGCATTCCCTGCTGGGCCCCTTTTGCCTCGGGCCTGAAAACCTCCTCCTCTTGGTGGAGCCCCTGTGCTAGAGGTGTAAACACCAACACCCCCCAGTCCCAGCAGAGTGAGTAAAAGTAAATTTGGGTTTATAACATAATTATAGCAGGTCTTTATCACTTGAAAGGTCATTTTTAAATTAATATTTTGTATCAAATTATTATTATTTTTAGAGAATAGCCATGTAATAAGTTCTGCATCACCATGTTGTGATTTATTTCCCAATAAATACACTATATATACAAAATGTACATTATTCCTTATATAAGGAACTTTAATGTGCCCTTTCCCCAATAATAATGATGACACTTTACCAAAAAGGTACTGTTAAGGCTCTCCCAGTTTTTAGTAATAACTTAAAGTTACTGTTTGGCGGTGAAAGCATATCAAATTTTAGTGACGCACTAAGCAACCACCAAAACAAAACAAATCAAAATTCCCCTGCAGGAACATCACAAGCGTTTGAGATCTGCATCCAAGACAGTAACCAAGTTATCTTTATATCTAAATGTGCTCAAGAATTAATATAAAATAATATGCATTGTTTATGAAAAGACAATGTGATGTTGGAGACAACCCTGCACCAGGTAAAATATGATGAGGAATTATACCCTGAATACATTTTATTTGGATTAATAACATAATTAGAGCATAAGCATAATTATCTTTTCCTCATCTACTTGGGAAGGTGATCTCACTTTTTTTTAAACAAACAAAAGTGTGTGTAAGTGCTACAAAAGGTTGAGAACCCCTAACTTAGCAGATACTCTGGTGATATAATTTATATGCTGCACCCTACACTAGAGCCCTCTAGAGTGCTCTTCAGTGGATAAAACATGATAAAGTGTGTTCTAAGGTATCCTTTCAGTGTATAAAACATGATTAAGTGCTCTCTAGAGTGCTCTTCATTGAATAAAATGTGAAAAAGTGTCCTCTACAGTGCACTTCAGGGAATAAAACAAGATAAAGTGCCCTCTAGAGTACCTTAATAGTGGATAAAACATAATAAAGTACCCTGCAGAGTGCTCTTCAGGGAATGAAATGTGATAAAGTGCCCTCTAGTGCCCTTCAGTGGATAAAATGTGAGAAATTGCCTACTAGAGTGCCCTTCTGGAGATGAAATGTGATTAAGTGCCCTCCAGAGTGCCCTTCATTGGATGAGTGCTCTATTAGTGGATAAGACATGATAAAATACCCTCTAGAGCGTCCTTCAGGGAATGAAACGTGATAAATTGCCCTCTAGAGTGCCCTTTTATTGGATGAAATGGGGTAAAGTTCACCTTTTAAGGTGCCCTTGCAGTGGAGAAAACATGTGCTTGGGTGTCATCATGAATTTGGTGTGCTCCTGTCCCACCAGTTCCATTTTTTATTTTTTATTTTTATTTTTTGCTTCTGCCCCTCAGACAGCCTAAGTCTGCCATTGAGTTCAACAGGTGGGTAAAATCTTTCAGTTTTACATATTGCTCCTTTAAGGGGTCAAGTTCCTAAACTGCTGTGTTTATCAGTCTTCTCACCAGTTTCCACTGGCTAATACTGAAGCGAGTGGCCGCATTGTCACTGTTGTTTACTCAGTGAATTTGGGGAGCCTTTGTAAATGGTTTCAGACTTTCTCACCATCGCAGGAAAGAAACAGTTGGTTCTCAGAGGAAATGAGAAATTGCCGGAGATGAATGTTCACACTTGAAAATGTGAGAGAAAGTTCTGTGTGAAAGTCATCGTATAACAAAGAAAATAGCTGGTAAATTGTTGGTGTCTTAACGTCTAATAGCTCCATTCAAAACAAAAGAAGTGACTCTAGACAGATGACTCATGAAAAAAAAAAAGAAAAAACTTACAAAGAGGAAAAATGAAGGCTTTGTTGCCGAGGCAGTAGGTCACTAAAACACAAAGAGAAATGATGGGACTCACACATATTGGCACAAGTATGTTTAGACTCATGTTTGCACACTGAACAAACAAGTGTTTAGAAACAAGTGTATCTCTGTCTTTAAGCATAAGCCTTCAGCCATTGAGGTCTTAGTGTTGTGCTATGTCATGGGACTCAGCGTTGCCCCCAGGTCATGTTGTATCTGTGAAGGGCATCGCTGATACCATCTCTTTAAACCCCCCCGTGAATGCTTCCTTTCTGTGTATGTGAGACTATGTTTGACACAGACGATTCATGTGAAGTTCAAGAGCTTAAAATAGTGAACTGAGAAAAAAGACACATAAACATCATGAGCTTCGAAACAAGGTTTTTCTTCAAAGTGCTGCATGGTCATTTTATTTTTGAACACTATAATTACAAATCCATGGTTTTGTTATTTGTAATTACCCAGCATTCTAAGCTCTCTTATTTCTGAACAACAGACCGTTTCTATGAATACTAGAACATGGTCATAAAGTTCTAATCACAGACTCTGGAGGAGCAATAAAATAATTTTTAAATTGATATTTGGTGTCTTATTATTATTATTATTATTATTATCTTTAACAACAACAACAACAACAACAACAACAATAATAATAACAATATATTCTTTTTATATAGCATCTTTCATACGTGACATGCAACTCAAGCATTTTCAGTCCCTACAGGAAGTTGCAATGTTGCAATTGCAACAATTAATCCAAATTCAACGAATTGCTGTGAATTCTGCACAACTTTTCAATTGTGTGCAACTTTTTTTTTGATTTGACCAGTGATCATAGCTTCCTGCAGTTCCATCAATCATTGCAGTCCCCCGTGCAAACGTCATACATGTATGTTTCAATGAACCGATGGATTTTTTAAAAAAAAAATTATTATTTTGTCACAGGTACTGAAAAGAACACTGAAAGAATTGACATATATCAGTGTTCTGCATATAGAACATTATCTAGGCTATTATATAATTTTGTGCTTGCTTGAGTTCAAGCTCCAAAAACATTTTGCTTCTTTGTGGAATACCCACCAGGTGCACTTCTTGTTTCCTGTCTGTGCTAAGCTAAACTAACAGGATGCTGGCTTTAATTCAAATGTTGTGAACAGACAGAAGAGTGGTGTCATTCTTCTCATCTAACTCTTATGAGGAAATTTTTATACAATGAAGTGGCCCCTGGTCAGAGTGTTAAAAGGATTAATATGACAGAATTTTAATCCTGTGGCTTGTTTCTAAATCTAAAACTTTAATACTCTTGGGTTGTTTAGAACAATGCATCATATTTCACAAGCTGATGAGATGCTTCGTAAAATCTAATCTTGATAGATCTGCAGCACTAGTGCATCCAGAATAGACTAATAGACTACTATACTGTCTGTGAGAAGAATCTTAGTCGACTAAGTTTTCATTAGTCTTTAAAATGTTGCAGTTGTATCAAGGCGGCTGCATGTGGTGTAAGAAGTACCATATTTTCCTCTGAACTATAGTACAGTTGAAATATAAAATAGAAATGCTCAAGTCAAGTTCCTCAGAATTGTATTTAAGTACAGTACCTGAGTAACTGAACTTAGTTACTTTTCACTACTGGTAATATATAATAGTCTGTGATGTTCTGCTATAACCTGTAAAACAAGCAGAGTGGAACTTGCTGCAGAGATTGATCGGCATTTACAGTGGCCACTAGTGCTGAGCGGTCATATTAGCTGACTCTTACTGCACTGACAGGTCCCAGTGAACACAACCAGACAGAGACCAAAACAGCCTCCGAGACCAGCAGAGGCCAGTTTGATGACAGGGTATAGGCCACAGTGTCATGGTGGTGTCTTTGCTGGGTTTGGCTCCAAGCACTCCAGGTCTGAGTCAAGCTAACTTAGAGCTAAGGTAAGTTTGCTGAGTGCAGCTAGCGGTTAGCCCGGTTAGCCCTGGGATGCTGGGAGGTAAACCCAGCAAGAACGCCACCTTGGTTTGACCTCAATGCAGCTATCCCTGACACTGACGGAGACACAACTGATCAGTGAGAGGCTCCTGAGCTGGATTCTGTTGCCCTTTAACAGCAGCTAACAGTTACAGTTAGCTACCTTAACAACAAGTGAGCTAAAGTCATGTGGCTGTCACGAAGCTCTGTGATTAATTAAATGGGAGCTGAAGCTGTGTAGCCAGAGGACATCAGAGGGGAAAACAGAAAACATTTTTTCCATAAAATATGATCCAGTTTCACCCTAATAAGACACCGAAGGTATGAAGTTGTGCTTTTGTATGGTGAGGCCAAGCCAACCGAAAAACATTTTTGACAAATTTTGCTCGCTCCAGTAAACAGATGTATTTGACTTCCACACACTCCGCTGCATCATAAATGAGAAATGCAGGACGAGTCATCCTGAAAACTATCCAAGAGTATCTACAACACAACCTTTTGTCATTGTTGGGCCAGATACTGGCATATATATCACATAGATCAACACATAAAAACAGTTAAACATCAATTTTGGCATCATGGGAGGTATAATTTCTGTGGAAGTAAGTTCAATAAATACCAGAGTAAAAATTAAGTTGTATTTTACAATGTTCTTGTCACATCAAATGAAAAAACTTGCAACTTTGCTGTATCACATACAGCATGTAATATATTTGCTCTGCTCTGCTGGCATTCATTCAGTTGCTGCTGATACTGAGTGCTGCAGTCTCTTTCTTTCAGCTCTGCCCTCTGCTCTGAAGATGAGAGTGAATACAAACTTAAACGAAAGGCGAAGAATCATTCTGACTTCAGTCATCTCAGTCTTACCAATATTAACTCTCATTTCTACAGTGGACAGCTGCAGAGTGGACAGGCTCAGATCTGCTGGTTATAAGTCCTCTTTTGAGTAAAGGATGCCCCCTATCAGCTTCACTAAATTCAAATCAAGTTTGAAGTGTGTAATGCATGAAGACTGTTGCATCCTATGACCTCAGCAGTTTTAGCTCACAGCAGAACTGCTGGGTCTTTCTACATAGTACCCATCAAAAAAACAAATACAACAGAACTGTGCCTTTTAAGGTTGTGCAGTCACTGGAGCAGTACCATATGTTACGGAATAAGACTGGCATTACTAGATTTATTTATTGACAACAAATGCCATGAAAAGACTAAAACTAACAATACTTTCCTCCCAATGCTTTTAATGGGTCATTAGCACCAACTGAGAATGCAAATACCTAAAAAAATAAAAATAAAAAAGGTTTAATTTTTAAAAATAGAGCTCCTCCACCCACTGTTTATGTCTCCTGAAATGTCTGACCTTGATTACTCTACCAATAGTTTGTCACTAGAGGTGTTTTCACATCCAATCATACCCCAGGCAAGCTAGATTTGATATGCGTAACAAATTTGAGCATCAGTCACTGTCTAATATACTTTATGCAGGCAAAGAAACCTGAAATCTCCAGTGAAGAGCGGACTTGTCAGTACAGAGAGGAAGAGTTAGCATTAGCTGTGTCAGACACTTGCAAGTTATAAGCTAAAAAAACAACAGTAACAAATAAAAGATACAAATTACTCTGAGTGTGGCTCAAACACGTATGGCTGAATCTCTACAATGTTTTCTGAAATGCTAACGTTAGCCATCTTGATGCACACTGTTCTTTCACCGGCACGAGTCCAATATTTACTCACCGAGTACTTTTCATTGTTCCTTTCCTTTAATACTTGAGTTTATTTTTGAGTCAGTCATCTATTTTTTATTTCAATATGGCTAAATTTGCCATTCATACCTTCATTACAACTAGTCTGCTCTAAATGCAGGGATTGGGTGTACAGGAGAGAGCACATGAGGAGCACCTCTACAAGTTGCTACCTGCCTGGACGAAAAATAAACACCACCAGAACAAGGGGCGGCTTTTGGCATCAATCGCTGGCCACATGTTGTTACATTATGCAATGCTCTCTGTGCCTCCTGAAAACACTGAGATCTTCACTGTAAAAAATTCCTCTTCTGACCTCTGGATGCACACTGAAGTAAAGCACATGCTGTTGGTGAAAATGTAGTTAGCTAATGTTAGGCTGACTTATTTTTAATGTATGTTAATCATGTTATATTGACATTAAACTGTCTTCTAGAAATAAAAAAAATCTTAAAATGAACAGATACTTGTACTTTGAATAATTTATTAGCCATGTACTTTTTTTTATTTTTACTTGTATAAATATTTGTCAACATTTTTCATGTACCGGTTAGCTTATAGAGAGACAGAGCAGGGACCCCTTATAACATATATTGCATTGACTATTTTTCAGTCTCTTGTTTGCTCTTCTACGTAGATGCTAGGATGGCAGCAGTTGTAGCATGGTTGCACTTTCACCAGTGGTTTCTGAGGTGGTGGATATGTCAGAGTCTCTTGCTGGTGAAGTAACAAAATGATTTACTGTGGGCCAAAAAAATGTCTGTACACTTGGGATAAAAATACAGCTAACTGCCCAACAAACTAGTTTTGTGTTACAGATAGGGGCAACACAGTTGTTTGGTAGGCTAGCTCGCTCACATGACTGCACACTGAGAACTCATGGGTAGCCTTTTGTCAGTGTTGTTTGAATTAATGCTTTTTTTGGTTCTTGTTTTTTTTATGAATAGGCTGCTTTACCTCTGCTAATAATAATAATAATAGGCTATGTTGGATTCATGTTAATGTGTAATTTCAGACATATTTTAAATTTTGGAATACAAAAAAAATCATTATTCTACCCACCACAACCCTCCTCTTCTTCTTCTTCTTCTTCCTCTACTGCTTCTTTCAAAAGGTGCTTTTTGAATAGTTTGCTTGCTTGCTTGCAGTTTCAGCTGTGACGACTGCCCGTGCTGCAGGCCCTGTTGCTGATAACTCTCACTGTTGTCCGTAGAAGAGTGCTGAGGGAAGGAGACAGACCAACCATGTGCTGCTACAAGGCCCTGATCCCTTGATGTGGCTCAGCTGACAGATCAAAAGGTATGCATGGACTTATTGCATGCTTGCTATATGGTTCAGGCGTAAAAAAGTAGGTTAATTTCAGTACAAAAATATACTTGTCCTGAAAAGTGTTTTTCCTCAGGGAGTGGTGGGAGATGTTCATTGTGTGAGAGGTAACGTGGGGGCCAAATCAAACCAACCCCCTGCCAACATGTGTCAGAATCACATAATGCATATTGTTAGATGAAATACATGTCTTGAATTGCATCAGATTGATAAGGTCGTTACAAAAGTAAGATTTCAGTTACTTCCTGTCTTTCAAAGGCCCTATGAGCAGGAAGCGCGTGGCACCATCGCGCCGTAGGCAGATCGCCGTACGATATGTTTGTTAGCGTGTTAGCATTCTGATTAACGGCCAGTTGGTGCCCTGCTTCGGGGTTCTAATCTGGCCTCACGCCTCAATGCACGTGCTCAATAGGGTCCGCACCCTGCATCATGACATCATGTCTTTGTGTGAAATCCCGGTGCCATTCACGGGCCCACCGTAGGGCTTAGCATGCAAGCGTCCACTATACTAACACACAGCTCTTTAAAGGGAGTCCCCTGGTCCCCCAGCTCAGTGGATACACCCTGATGCCTCCACAGGGCTCTGAACATGGCTTCTTTCTATCCTCCGACACAACGGAGAGGAGAGCGAGTATTTGAGCTTTTTGTTGGAGACGTATTTATATGAGAAGATATTTCTGCTCCTGGATGTGTGGAGGCTAGCTCTAGCTATCCAACCAGCTAACATACACACTGATGTTCTGCTGGACGTCATGTCATTCAGAGAGAAACTGTAGCAATTGATTTGGGGACATTTAACACGGCGAGATAGTGCCTTACACTGTTTTTTGCGCTTAGATTACATCACCCATTTGTGAAAAGCTGTGGGATCAAAGAAGCTCAGTGTGGAGGCCAAATCTGCCACTAACCAAGAGATCAGAGAGCAGACATCAAGAGGTGGACTTTCTAGTTCACCAGCCCACTGATGTGACAGAGAACGCCATTGGTTGAGAGGCAGCGAGGGCTGGCCGTGATAAGATGGGCAGAGTGGAGACACATCCATAAAAGGAGTGATGACTTCTGCTGGTTAATGATTGTTGACTTTGACCACTGATTTACTGTATGTTACATGTGGCGTGTATGAGGTCACCTTTATTGTTCATCTGAGAAATAGACACTAAAAATATTATAAATAAAAGATGCTGCAGTTCTTTCTTTATCTTTAAAAATGAAACTTGTATTGAAAATTGAATTAAAATGAATTAAATTAAACACTGGTCACATTTAATTTTACAGAACTGCACTGTAAATTAAAGTGAAATCACATATCTGCTACCTCCCAGTTTAAAAAACAACATGTGGCAGAGGAATATTTTGTCTATGGGTGACTGCACAGACTTATTGTAATAGCCAGCCAAAGACAGTGTGTCTCAAGTAGCAGGTATGTTTTTATTTATTTATTTATTTTAGAGAGGACAGTGCACATTCATCATACATTTCTGTAGATGTGCCGGTGTTAGCCAATGGCTAGTTTCCAACCGTAGTCCTCCGGCATGGTGTTAAAAGCC
>JAJHUR010104368.1:0-17573 GCA_027495735.1 Lutjanus campechanus | reverse complement strand
ATAGGAGAGATAAAATTTGAAGTAAGAATACACCATATCAATATGACACTAAAAGAGAGACAATCAATACAATACTACAAAGACAAATACAACAAATAGACAGTTATACATGATAGAACCATTATGTGCGGTGCAATTGAACACAGAGGGCAAGATCAACTGTCAGGGATGAGTTATTGAGATGAGAGTGCAGCAATGCAAAGACCAGAGCAGGGTTTCTTGTTGGAGTTGTGCTACGATGTGATTTCACTTTAGTTTACAGTACAGTTCTGTTGTAATGTGTCCATAATTTAACCAGACACATCAGATGGTTTCTTACATAGAGCCATCTGGGAAGTCGCTTCAAAAAAACAAAACAAAAAACACTTGGCAGGTGACTGGATGAACCATCTGTCCATCATGTCTAACACTGGCGAACTTCAACCAATCAGATCAAACTCTTGCAGAAGCTGGTTGTAAGAAAAATCTTTAGTGGCCTTCTTTGCTCTTCATTCAGTAAAGAAATACTCTCCAGTTCTGATAACTGACACTATCACAGAATCTACGCTAACTTATTCAGGAGCTGCCATTGTTTGTTCAGGACGAGTTGCTTCCATGGACGCTTCTTTTTACAATAGTAAAATTAAGTGTGACCAAATCATCAATTATTCCTTTAAAGAGAGTAATTTGCCACACAGATTCCCTAAAACTGAACGTGTTTTTTCATTTGTCTCACAACAAAGAGAGCAGAGATCATGTCCCATGTTGAAGTGCACAAAGTTTCACAACTTTTTCATTTAGACGAAACACAAATGCTGAATGAAGAGCAAAACACTTGGCATTCGTTTTAAATTCTAATAAAGATTTAACACTTTCACTTGCGGTTTTCCCCGTTTTTCCCTTTCAGTAGCTTCAAGGTTGTGAAAATCTTATTTCACAGTATTTGACATATTTATGATATACTGTATCAGCGTGTCCCAAGTCTTCATTAAAGCTCTGTGATGGTTAAACTGAGAGAAAGATTCAAACCCATTAAATCAAACATAAATATTCTATTCATTTTGCACACATTTACCAAAAATTCAGACTGACATATTTGGTGGGTTTTGGGATTTTGCTATTATTTAGTTGTGTAGGTTTGAACAGTCTTTAGCTGCACAACATGAGTTTCTTGTGACTGTCCCACTGAGATTTAAGGAGTTAAACATCAATATGTGAAATATAAGCATTGATATGAGCATTATAAATTAGGTTTTGGTAGTTTTAATGGATAAATACCAAGATTTATCAGTAATGAAAGCAAATCAGACTTGAAAGAACTGTTCAAACTTCACTGGGTTCTGGGGAATTTGAAACAATAGTGGAACCTGGAAATTAGATTGTGCAAAGGGAAATGAGCTGTGCAACTGTAAATAAACTGTCTGTTTCAGGCTGCCATGTAATTGTTTTGTTCCTTCCTTTAATTTGGTGCATCAGTGGTTTACCGGGAGAGCAAGTTTTCAACAGTTTAGATTACAGACCAAACAAAAGTTTTCTTCAAATAAACTTTTCCAAACGTTCAAGTGTGGTTTATAATGAAATGTCGGCACAAAGAAATCACATTGTTGATGTGTAGCAGAGGTCCTAGTTTTTCCACAGTCACAAGGTTCTGCTTTTCAGCACAATGTGTCGTATTCTAATGTATGGAGCAACAACATCCTGTTACCCAGCTGCTGATAGGCTGATAGACTCGTGTAAAAACACACAGACAAAGGAGAACTTTTGTTGAACATTAATAAAGCCACAAGCTGTTTCATGTTAAAACCACCAACAACATTAGCTGAAAAATGTCCCATTTCCCCTGTTTAACAAACTAGCCAGTAATTCTATTTAGGTAGCACCTGTAGACTCCCAATACTCGAACACCTGTCTAAACTGTTCTTGAATATGAGCAGCTGTGTTTGTTTTCAGTTACAAAAAAAGCAGTGAGCATTAATTTTGTATTATTATTCTGATTTAGTTGGGGGGGGAATACCTTTACCAGATAAATATTTTGAGGGCAAACGGTCTTATTTTAATTAATAACACATATTTCTGTATAATTTCTCTCATTGTTTATGTTATGTAAAATTTCTTGCTTATATGTGCAGTATATTTATTAGTGACTCATCAGTTAGTATGAGAATTAATTTAATTTTCAATATAGGCATAGGAAAGCATTAAACTTACATAAAACTAAATACAGGCCATTAAAACTTTAAAAGAATTCATAAAGTAAAATTCAGTCAAGTTCAAGAGGTAAACATAAAACAGTAGTTACCTACAGTAATACAACTTAATTAGAGCTTTTTAATCTCACCAAAACACCCCATTAAAACATACAATTTTATTATTGTTTAACTAAATATTTAAAGTAATATATATTGTTATTGATTATATTAGAATGAATCAATTACAACACCCTTAAAATATACTGCTAGGCTATAAAATTGTCAAGCTGCTTAGTAATAATATTTCTGTGCTTTTGTGTGTTCAAACACACACACACAAAACTGTGTATTTAAACTGTACTGTATATGTTAATGTATTTGTGAGGACTAACATGCCATGCTCATCATGAGGCTGTGCTCCTAAGCTCATGAATCAGAGCTACAGAGTCAGAATCCAAGTCAGATTATTCATTTTATTCTTCATATTTTCAGTATTGCTGGTTGTAGAGAGGCTTATAAAGTTGCTGGAGGTTATTTCATAGTGAAATATTTGAGATATTCAGGTAGTGGAAACAAGCCTCTTTGCTGTAGCTTTTCCTCTGTTCAAACATCTGTGGAATGATTCAGAGATCAAAGTTTGCTGCTCGAATGTTTTTCATCCCCCGAGCCGGCAAAGTTTGACTAACCTCTCTAATAGCGACATTTCAGTGTATCCTCTCACTCAATGGTTCGCTTCACATTCTTCACATTCCAGCTAAGTGACACAGATATGATGATACACATGCACGGGTGCACACACAGAGGTGGACTCTGCTATCTGCTATATCTACTATGTTAAAATTCACATTTGATAACAGCAAAGCTTTAGTGAAAATGAAGAATCAAGAAGCAAAAACTGCTCTGATTAGAAAGAACCACTACAAGTAAAATATATGTGTCTTTACATCAGTGAAAGATCACAATTAACTACAAAATACAACTAACAAAACATGGAAAGGTGATTGCCATACTAAAAAAACAACCCAAAAACAAAATTAAGAACATCAATGCCTATTAAACAAAAGTTAGGCCCTGGTTACCTCTCAGTTGCACTGGACCAAATGAATTTCCTCATGTGGAATAATAAAGTAGATCTGAATCTGGCTCTTTTTTGCACAGTTCAGATCTGGTATTTTTCCTTTGGCTATTGAGGTTTGCAGATTCAAAAATAAAACAGAATAAGTGAGCTGTGTGACCTTATCTTGCACTACACATACGGGGCTAATTGTGGGATTCAGGTGTTCTGCTTGTATCTATAAAAGAGATATTTTTATGTTGAGGATTCTTGCAAAACTAGTACAAATCAAATCATACAATCAAGAATGTAAATCAACAAAACCCTGAAATTTTCTGATGTAAAGATGATCAAAATGCTCATTGTTGTTTATTTATGAGGTGCTTACTTTGACTCAAAAGCCTGGAAAAAAGGCAAGATTTTATTAGTATTTTACCTGATTTCTCCAGTATTACATAGTAAAGTTTTAGTCAGTGATATAAAAATTTTGTTGCGGATATAAATGTCTGAAAAACTCATTAATGAAAATAATACAATTAGTTTTTCTTTATTTGTGGACTTGTAGTATGCATGGAACTCAGATAGATAGATAGATAGATAGATAGATAGATAGATAGATAGATAGATAGATAGATAGATAGATAGATAGACAGATAAACCATGAAAGTCAAAATTCTTTC
The DNA here is from genome assembly GCA_027495735.1 of Lutjanus campechanus. NCBI lineage: Eukaryota > Metazoa > Chordata > Actinopteri > Lutjaniformes > Lutjanidae > Lutjanus > Lutjanus campechanus. The sequence continues at coordinate 13,671 of JAJHUR010104368.1, read as the reverse complement.
ATTTTAGCTTCTTAAATGTTCATATTTTCTGCTTTCTTTCCTCCTCTTAGAGTAAACAGTATCTTTTGGACGTTGTTTTGAGTTTTGGGAAACACTGATCGACATTTTTCACCTTTGTCCGACATCTGTCCAAACAACTAACCGATTATTTGAGAAAATAATCGACAGATTAATCAAGAATCAAAGCAATCACTAGTTGCAGCCGTAAGGCTCGCCATGGGAGGGTTTATCTTATTTAAACCCATAGTTGCTGCCTGGACTGAATAGTTGTATAAACCACAGTGTCCAGTGTTAAAGCACGAGGACATAACTCTCCTTCATTCCTGCCTGATAGTTTGTCTCTGACCTGCCTCAGTACAGCTGGAGGCACATAGGCTGCTGCTATTGTTGTTTCATCCACTGTATGTGTGCTTCTACATACAGTACATATATGCGTGAGGAAGTTGCACGCATGGAGCTGAATTGCTCTGCCGTGGACTCGGTGCCCCGGCCGTACAGTGTCCATGTTGGTGTGGGAGCCTGAGGCCTGCTCCCATACATCCCCGCTCTGGCTCTGTTGATCCTATTGTCTCCTGCGTCACCAAACGTCGCCCGGCAAATAAAGGCCGTCTGGCTCCAAGCTTAAATATTGCAGCAAACTAAAAACCAACCATCAGAGCCGATTCATTCACATCTGCTCAGTGGGGCGACAAGGACGGGGCTTTAGGTGGATAGAGGGCAGAAAAAAGTTCACTTTTCCCTGCCGGGTGCCAAGAGAACGGGACAGGACTCAACTTCGCCGGAGCCGCAGCTGTGGCAAGTTGCCCATTTGATTACATTTAAGCTATATCATACCTTACAGAAGAGGGGATTATTTGTTACTTATTGATCTCTCTTTATGGGTTTTTATTCTGGAGGTATTGTTTGGAATTTTTAAAGAGCTAGAGCCAGAGATTTTTTGGTTTGCTCCGCTGTTAATGTTCGACATAGTTAATGATGTTTACATGCAAATGAAGCAGCCTTCTAAAAGGCAAAATCAATACCTTGATAAAGATTTAAATTTAATATTTCAGTCATGATGTTTGCTTTTTATCAAATTGTAACAGACTCAAATGGCACTCTTTAGAAGTAAAAATTCTTTAGGTTTTCTAATAAAATCACATGTTCTAGCGTAAAAACTTAGGGCTGAGGTTTGATTTTTGACGAGTTTGAGTTTTCCTCTTTTACATTTCTTACTTTTGGCACTCTTTTCCCCTCCCCCTGTCCATCCTGCCTACCCCACCCTCCCTCCCTCCTGCCCTGTCTGTCTGCACCCTGTGTCCATTCCTATCCCATCCTTCATTTTGCAGTGCTACGGACCGATCATGGGTGACTGGAGCTTTCTGGGTAATATTTTAGAGGAAGTTAACGAGCACTCTACGGTGATCGGCCGGGTGTGGCTCACAGTGCTCTTCATCTTCCGCATCCTCATCCTGGGCACAGCAGCGGAGTTTGTGTGGGGCGACGAGCAGTCCGACTATGTCTGCAACACACAGCAGCCCGGATGTGAGAACGTGTGCTATGACGAGGCCTTCCCCATCTCCCACATCCGCCTGTGGGTGCTGCAGATCATCTTTGTGTCCACGCCATCTCTGGTGTATGTGGGTCACGCTGTGCACCATGTCCACATGGAGGAGAAACGCAAGGAGCGAGAGGAGGCAGAGCTTAGCCGGCAGCAGGAGCTGAGCGAGGAGCGTCTCCCTCTGGCACCTGACCAGGGAAGCGTCCGCACCACAAAGGAGACGAGCACAAAGGGGAGCAAGAAGTTCAGGCTGGAGGGCACCCTGCTGAGGACCTACATCTGCCACATCATCTTCAAGACACTGTTCGAGGTGGGCTTCGTGGTGGGTCAGTACTTCCTGTATGGCTTCCGCATCCTGCCACTGTACAAATGCAGCCGCTGGCCCTGCCCCAACACCGTGGACTGCTTTGTGTCTCGCCCCACGGAGAAGACAGTCTTCATCATCTTCATGTTGGCTGTGGCCTGTGTCTCGCTATTCCTCAACTTTGTGGAGATCAGTCACCTGGGCCTGAAGAAGATTCGCTTTGTCTTCCGCAAGCCAGCCCCGGCACCAGCCCAAGGCGAGGGCCCGGCCCCGCTGCCGCCACAGGTGAAAAGCTTGCCCTCGCTGGCTGTGCCCTCCCTGCAGAGAGCGAAAGGCTACAGGCTGCTGGAGGAGGAGAAAGCTCCCACCATAACTCACCTCTACCCGCTGGCTGAGGTGGGCATGGAGGCCGGCAGAGGGGCCCCACCCTTCCAGGGGCTGGAGGAGAAGGCGGAGGCGGTGCTGCCCATGGAGGACATCTCTAAGGTGTACGATGAGACTCTGCCCTCCTATGCCCAGACCACTGAGACACCGACACCGAGTGTGACATTACACGAGGAGGAGGAGGCCGTGGAGGTGCAGCCGGTAGAGGCAGAGGCAGAGGTGGAGGCGGAGGCTGAGGTGGAACCGGAGAAGGTGGAAGTGGTTGCGGATGAGGATGCAGAGGTGGAGGAGGCAGTGATCGGGGAGGTGGTGACTCCAGTGGAGGCAGTGATAGAGGCCGCGGATACGATAGAAGACACCAGACCGCTGAGCCGACTGAGCAAAGCCAGCAGCAGGGCCAGGTCAGACGATCTCACCGTATGAACCTGTGAGACAGAGGGAGCACACACACCTGCACACACCAAACGTTCAACAGAGGAGAGAGCACACACACACACCTAACTCAAGACAACGCACACTCTTGAACAGGCAGGTCAAAAACCAAAGAGAAACAAAATTAACAGGGATAGATTAAAAATGATCCTACGAAGCGATGAAAAATCTGCGTGTTTGTGATAAAAATGAAATATAAAATTAGAGGTCAAAGAGGGGAGGAGTAGGTTTTTTATTAAGCGTGTTCTTATATTTAAAACAAATGTGGAAAGGACACATGCAGGGGGGAAATGTTTTTACTTGATGAAAATCCATGTTCAATTTTTAGAAACATCTTTTTCTATTGAAAGAGTTTTAATCATATACAATGGAGGATTAGACATTTTTACATGGGGTTTGAGTAGATAGGGGAAAGAGAGTTATAATATACTTGTGTGTCTGCAAATCAGTAATTTCGCTGTAGTTAGGCACTGACTTTCATTCCCATTCAGACGGCGACATACTGCAAATGCAGCATGTGGCTGCTGCACACGGCAGGCAGGCGCGGGTGAGAGGGCTCTCGCATACACAAATCTCACAATGAAGTGCCGCTACATTGACAGGTATACAGCTCTTTGAAGAGAAGAAGAAGAAGAAAAGTCCATTTTCAGGTTGAGAAGAGCATACCTTTTTTTTTTTGCACATTCAGAGGTTTAGACTCTGTGCAAGGCCTTTAACCCTCATAACACCTCATCTATGCATCCATTTACACAGGATTCTTTCAAGTGAAGAGAGATGTGCATCAATTTCAGAGCATTTCTCTCCTTTTCATGTTTATATACCATGTAGCACAGCCAGAGCTGAGTTAGTGAGGAAAAACAAAACAAAAAACAAAAAAAAGACCACATGTTGAATGTCTTTTTCAATGTGATTCTCGGCATTTTAGATTTGCTCATGTTGTGTAGCCTTTAAGTAGAAACTGTGTACTGTGATATCAGTTGTCCATGGAAGAGAGCAGGGCTCATTTTCGCCCTATCAGAGAATGAACTATAGTAGCGACCTCAGGCCAAATCCTCTCTTTTCGTGCTGTACAAACAGGCGTCCGGGCGATAAAGATCGTGCACCATCAGCACAAAGTATTGTTGGAGGCGAGACAATAAAAGAAACGGCGCTCATCAATGAAAACAAGCATCCTTGACCTGGGTGTGGAAAAAAATCTTTCTACTTGATTTTATGTGACCATGGAAGGTTACTTACCCCACAAGAAAACACATTACTCATGACATGCTTTCAAATTCAGAGAGAAACAAACAACTAAGGGCAACTCCCGCTGTACATAATGCCCTATCTCCTGTCTGATAATGTACATAATGTGCAGAACAGCTGTTTTTTTTTTTTGGTTATTTCACTGTCTAGAGGAATCACACAAGTTATAATTGTGACTGAAATATTGATTTCATCTCACAAACCCAATAGAGTAAAAAGAGAAAATGCCCACGCTGCCATATCGTGCATTTATCCAAGTAAAGATTCATTTAATTGCGAATGATTATCAAGCATTTTAACAGTATTTGAAGCCTTAAAAGTTTGCCAAATCTTCCTCTCACATTCTCTTTCACTTTGTTTATTCAAACAGCTACCACTGTATGATCTCCTGTGCCTTATCTGTAAATGTAAATTCTCAAATGTTGTAAGATTGTAGCAAGTGCTTATTTTGCTCTGGGACCTATGTAAACTTGATGTTTTATTTGCTTTTTTTTTTTTCTTTTCTTTTTTTTAAAAATCTGGGTTTTATTTCTGTATACGACCCCTCAGCACTCACACACACACAGCTACACACACCCACAGCACCAACACACACCACATATATATAAATATGTGGCTCTATTGTGCAGCTCTGACAGTTAAATAACAAGTATTTAACATATTAACACGATAATTTAATGATTTTAAGAGGATATTAGAGCCCAAAGCTGCATGTTTATGGACATGAACACGCTCACACATGTGCCTTTGTGCGCGCCCACACACACACACATACACACACACACACCTCAGTGTTGGTTTTGGGGGTATGATCAAAAGGCTCTAGAGAAACTCAGAGAGAGAAGGCAGCTTTGACCCCTTTGTGACCCCCAGCCATCCCTTCTCCTCACATAATCCAATGCTGTGGAATCTGAACCAAAGAGAGCCTTCGATAAATCACCAAAGCATTTAACAGTGTTACAATTAATTAGCATGACGCTGGTCCTTGTGTACATCGATATGACTGGTAATGTATGATTTTTTGTATTTTAAGACTGTCGCATTGCCTGTATGTTTGTAAGAAGACGTGATTAATCTTTGGAAAGAAAGAAAAAAATCCTTTTTACTAACTTGTAGTCTTCTTTGCTGATAGATGTGTGGCAGTATCTTCTTTTGGAATGTGAACCAACGCAATAAAAAGTCACACGTGGTCAAGAAGTGTTGTGTCAGTGTTTCTCTGCAAAGCATGCACACGCACACACACGCTCACACACACTCATGTAAAAATGATCAGAAGTAAAACTATAGCAATGGACTTTATTATTACTCAGGGCAAAAAACACAATATAAAATCATTAAGGTCGTATGTTCAGATAACTGTCAGACAGCTGTATGTTTTGAATTTAGGGCTGCAACTAATGATTATTTTCATAATCGATTCATCTGTCAATCATTTTTTCAATTAATCGATTAGTTGTTTTGTCCATAAAACACAAAGATATTCAGTTAGAGGACTATAGAAACCAGGAAATTTTCAATTAGAGGAGCTGAAGTCAGACAATTTGGACATTGACTCAAAACGATTAATCAATCACCAAAGTATTTGGCAAATCATTTAATAGTTGACAACTTATTGACAAATTGGCTAATCGTTGCAATTCTATGTGTGTTAACACATTAAACAAATAAAAAAAATGAACAGGCTAAACCTGGGGTACAGTGTAGTACAAAGAAACTTTAAAATACTTGGACATACATTTAAATACAACTGTTGTGCCAGAGGTGGAAAAAATACTCAGCTTTAAATAAAAGTAGCAATACCACAGTCTAAAAATACTCTATTACAAGTAAAAGTGCTGCATTCAAAATTATACCTCAGTAAATGTACAAAAGTATTAGCATCAAAATATACTTGAAATATAATATATATATATAGCAGGAAGTTTAATTAGTGATATTGCAGCTGGTAAAGGCGGAGCAAATTTGAACTACTTTATATACTTTTTGGTAATGTGAATTTTCTCCCAAGGATCAATAAAGTCTTATCTTAACCAATAATAAAATCATACATGATTTTATTAGGTGCCACTTTACAATAAAGATATTAATTCAGTTGTACATGAGAAAACATTTTCAATAGCTTAAAATATTAAATCAAGCCAACAGTTCTTCAGTGATAATGAGGAACAGCTGCAACATTATAATTTATTAAGCTTTAAATAAGTGTATTAGAGATGCACTAAAATGTTAATGATGTTTCTTTATAAACTTAATTCCATGAGTTGATTGAACTTGTATATTTATGTCAGCTTAATGAGAAAAGATTAGTTGATATCACTAAAATCCTGCATGATTTTTTTTTCTAGTGTACTAGCTTTTATTGTCTTAAATTAATTTCAAATGATCAGATAGTTGGTTTCTTCTTCAGGACAGAATTCCAGGTGTGACACAGTTTCTTTATTTACTTACTGCACTGATCACCAAAATCTTAGTCTGCGATAAATGGTGATGGGTATCACACTTTACAATAGGTCTCAATTTTGTAAGTTAGAAATGGTAGTAACATAACTGGATCTTGCCAAATAGTGAGCCCACATCGATGTATGAAAACTGTGCTATACTTATTTATTCATGATTTATAAAGTGTTTACAACCTAATTGATAACCTATTTATAAACCATTTATGAATCATTTACAATGGCAGTCTTATTGTAAGTGATACCAATTTTTATTATAACATAATAATTTATTTGTTGATTATATGTCACAATATTGAATATTGCATCTGCAAGTAAAATGTAACTAAAGGCATCAGATAAATGCAGTGCATAAAAGATATATAATATTTCACTCATGTAGAGAAGTAGAATGTAAAGTAGAGACGCCTATAGATTACACTTAAGAATAGTACTTGAGTTTAATTACTTGTTCTCCAGATATATTGTTGAGATGTTTGGTTTTAGGATCTATGATACACCGCACTGATATTATTTAATGATTATTTAGTGACAGAATGACAATGCACATGTACATGTTTGTTACTTTAGAAACAAACGTCCCCCTGAACTGCTCATGCAGGGAGGCAGGAGCCTGTCCACACACACACACTGGACAAGACGCAGGACACAGTACAACACTGGTCTGTCATTAGACTAACACACAAGACAATCACATTCACATCTAAGGGCAATAAACTGACATTTTACGTAACCTGCACGTCTTTTAAACTCAACCACAAAGAGCATGGTGCGTGCTCCATATGGACTGCACATTCAGTGCACAGGGCCTAAATGATTCATGTTCAGTTAAAGAAAATAGGTTTTGTCCAAGCTGTTCAAAAAAACGCACCAGAAAGATAATTAAATGTTGAATCTAATTTCTGGACGCCAACTTTTTGGTTGATAAGCATCTCAAGACAGCAAAATAATGAGAAAATAAGGAAATATGGGCACAGGGCAGTGTCTGCAGATACAGACACCACCACTCACTTATAATTAGTTAGAGGGATTACATTTACATGAAGCTAAATGTTGTTGTTGTTGTTGTTGTTTTTAAAAGAAAATGTTGCATATTATGCCTTTAAATAGTGTTATGACTGTTTCTTGGAGAGTATTTAAATTTTGAGAGATTTATCACATAATCACCACAAGGGGGCAGTATTGTCTAATTATTTTTTGTTCCTCGCCCCAGTCTCTCTGTTTACTAACAAGGTATGAAATTATGCTTTGGACAAGAACTACACAACCTGCTAGCAGATTTGAAAGGCATGTTTTTTTTTTAATTTGTTTGTATGTTCAAAAGGCCAAAATTACACGTTTTTTTCATAGCCAGAAACTGTACAAATAGAAATTATCGTCGGATTTTCCGAGGGTCCATGAAGGCATCCTGTCAGACAACGCTTCAGTCTAGAATAAGAACAAATCATTCAGCCTGAGATGATGATATTTTATCAAACCATTTCATAGATGTCTCATTTGAAAATTTAAAAACAAGCTGAATGCACAAACCAGAACCTGTAGAACGCAAGCAAGCAAGTAAACAAACAAAAAGCCATTCAGTTCTGACAGGGCTGAGAAAAAAACAGTCATGAGGAAAAGGAGGACGAGGAGGAGGAGACAAATGGAGAAGTAGTAGTTGTGGAAATAGTTGCAAAAATATAAGTGGGAAAGAGGAACATGCCCTTCATTTTTGATGTAAATAAAAGGTTTTTGGCTTTGTTGTCTGTAGACTCTTTTTTTCCCCAACTTTTGTAAAATATCTGATTTTTAGAGGGTTTAGAGGGTTGATTTTTATTTTCTATTTGGATCTCTTTTAGCCATTGGCTAATCTTCCAAGAATCCACAAAGCGCAAAGAGACAAAGTGAGCAAAGTGAGCAAAGTGAGCAAAGAGAGCTCATATCTATTTGAGTGGAGATTATTTCAACATTCATAAATAACTGTCTCTTTTTCATTAATAGGAAAAGGAGACAGAGACAGTTTCCACCATTAATGGGGTGACACATGCTTGACTGTCGGGAGGAAGATTTATTAATATATATAGATTATTCTAATCTATGAACTGTTTTAGCTGAATTATTTTACAACATGTACACATTATTTTTTGAAATATGAGTAAATAATATAGAAAATAATAGATTATGACCATTTAAATGAATGAATCTGAAAACTTTTCATGGAGCCCCTTTTGAGGACCATTGTGGTATCACAGACAGCTCTAACATTTTATGGTAAAACTTTGTTTTACAGTACACTAATATGACATAACAAGCAAAAATGTTCTTTATTAGACCATATTAGACCCTTTTTAGACCCGTACTGGACTTTTTACATGATAGTTTGGGATCAGATTACAACAGAACTGTATTGTAAACTAAATTATATTACTTCCCACTGTTAGACCTTTATTAAGCTTTTTTTAAAATTTTTATTGATGACCTGGTAGATCTGGTTCACATATTATTTATTAATAGGGAAATAGCAGATATGTGATTTCACTTTAGTTACCAGTACAGTAAAGAACATATTATTTCTGGTTGTAATAATTTGATACAAAGTACGGCTTGTTGCGCCTTGATTGTGTACTGTAAGTGTTTGTGTAAGTGCCATCCATTTTATCACTATACTTGTAAAATGTAATACTTGCTGTTGTTTTATCTCTAGTTTGATTCTGCTTTGCACAGTGAATTGGCCTTTTTTTAAATGTCATTTGGAATCAAAATTGAACTTACAACAAACCCTAATTCATGCTGTAACATGATAAGTAATCTCTTGCAAAATGGAGCTTCATAGAGGACCAGTCACTGGTGAGTTAATAATATGACATTCTGCCAAAATTATAGCTCCATGTATGGGCAGTTGAGTTTTAGTTGCTTTTGTCTCACTGCGTCAGCTATACAGAGGAACTGGCATGTGAAAAGTTACATTTAGACCATGATAATATCTGTGTCATAGAACAAGTGCTCGTTATTAAGGGTAGAAGTTTAGTTTCATAAGCTGGGTGGAGGACAGGATTAATAACACAAACATAACATGTTGAGCCTTCCATTATGAAGAGTTTACATAAGAGTTTAATTGCTCTGACTCATCAAAGCTAAACTGTAACACCCATTTTTTCTTGTCTATTAAAGCAGCTGGCCAGTGACAGGTGAAGCGTGACAGCTGTTGTCACGGATACAGGCAGTCTTCCGTAGTAGCCTTTCTAAACGGGTAAAAGCATGACAGGACAAGTGCCAATTGAAGAATCAAGTGTAGGATTTGCTTAGTTAAAATAAGGTATGAAGTCTGAGATATGTTAGGACACAGCCACAAGTTCATGAACTGCTTCTGTAATAGGAAGATAGGATTTTTACAATCTTGGAAACTTCAGTTAAAATCAGACATGAACTTTCAAAAATTCTTTCTGTAATGAGGTCCCAGGTTAAAAATACCAAAGTTAGCCTTTAAGCTCATGGCTCTGAGTGCAAGATAATAATAAAGGCGACTCAGGTTGTCTGCTCTTTTCAGTTCACTTCACTTCAATCACACTTTTTGCAAAACACTCCTCACCATTCTGTAAATAGACACAAAGTTTAAAGTTAAAATCTTTTGTGTTCCTTTAGAAGGCAACACTGATCTCAATGCCAAACTTGTTTCCTAACTGGCAACACCCACTCCCCCACAGTAGTTGCTTAATTGTTAACTTTGAAAACTGACTTTTAGCTCTTCAAAGAGGCCACAGATAAGATCTCCTATTTTGGAGCTGAAAGAGCTAGCAGTAAAGGAGTGAGAGGAAGAGGAGGAGAATGGTGATGCAATGGTTGATTGTGTACTCAACCATAGACCATAGTATGAGGGAGGCCGGTCAGAGAGTTGAGCCCAACCTGAGCCCCAGCATGGTTGTATGTTTAGCCAGGACAACAAGACAACATTGCTTATGATATAGATGAGGTGCCAAAATGCAGGGTTCGTAAAATTAAGTCAGATATTGGTGCAGCCAGGTTATATAGGAAGGAGGGTCTACTTACAGACAGGTCACACATTTTAAAACATGTGACTTTTTTGTGTGTCACCCTTCTGTAGTATGATATCACAAAACATAATTTTCCCACTGTTTATCCCTCAATAACATCTGATTTTATGTGATGAAGAAGTGAAATAATCATTCTGAATATATGGAATTTGCCACAGATGTAAGGTGTTTGAAAATGTACCTTGAAATGCTTGTGAAGTGCTTGAATTTGACTTTGGAGAAGGTGTAGGAACCCTGAAAACAGGGGGTGAGATGTAACCTTTTAAAAAAAAATTCTTGCATTACATTTTGCAATTGTTTTGTCTTTTAGTGTTTTGAGTTTTGGGAAAATTAGCCAAAGATTGGGAGTGAGAGTGAGTGTATAAACAATTGGTAAAAACTACGGTATTTCATCTCAAGTCCCATCTTCTCTTATCAGGACTCTTGCAGCTTGACAGAGTTTTTTAAAAGTGAGGGATATGCAGGGGAAATTACACCCTTGATCATTATCATTGATGGTTCAAAAAACTCATCGCATCAGGCCTGAAGCACATGAGCTTCATGACCCTTAGGCAGTGTTGGGCAAGTCACTCAGCAAGTGTAATAAGTTACTTTTTATTTATTACTTAATATTACTTATCACTTGGTATCAAAAGTAATAAGCTACATTACTTGTTATATTATTACCTTGTTGGTGGCCTTGTTGCGTCCCAATGTTGAACTGCTGATCCAACTGTTAACACAGAGAAAGCTTTTGTTGTCCAGATGTCAGCTGCCATGGAAACAGAGTCGACCTCAAGTTAAATTTAGTTACCAAATATTTTCTCTTGAGAATCCAAACATAAAAAATATTGACACAGAGAGGCATACTTTCACCACTTGGCCTGACCGGCTGCATGTCATTGTAAGATACCCAGTAAGTTCACCTAGGAGTTACTTGACATAGTAATTGTAGTATAATTACTATTTTGAATTGTGATCCCCTGTAATACTCGTTACTGAGAAAAGCAATAATGTTGAGTAATATCTTACTAAGTAAAGCACCAAACACTGCCTCCAGGGAATTGTAGATTTTTGGTGGGCATCCAACATCATTTGGACAAACTCAAGCTGCATCTACAGGGAGAAGCGCCTTTGCTTGACTGGACACACAATTATTTATGTCTGTCAGACAACCACTTGTAAACTAAAAATTGTTGCAGCTGGTTAAGTACAGATTCCATGTTGTCTGTTGTGTTCCTCATTAGCTGTCTTACTGCTGAATGAGACTGTGTGAAAGCCCAATCAGTGGCAGAATCTGGGCCAGCACATATTTTGTGTTTTTCTCCTCAGAAACGTGTGAAATCAGTATTTTGTTTTGTTTTCAATTGCCATCAAGCATTGGTCAGTACTGAGGCCACTTTATCAGAACTCTTTACGCGGCCTGCATTATCAACATGCTTCGTGGCCAAAAAATTAATCTCACCTCCAAAAGTCACTCAAACCACAGAAACTCTTCATACATGTCTTCAACCAAGAGACTGGCAGCAATCCTCACTCAGACAGACTCAGCACACTGACCTAAAAAACACAAACAACAGGGAGCATTACATAAATGATGAATTTTTATCTTATCTTTGAAATTTGAATGATTTATCACATAAATTAGGATTTCACTGCAGAATAAGAATAATCTTTATCAACTGTGCTCAAGTATATGAAACAAGAATTAATCTGAAATGCAGTCTTTTGCTTCAGTGTCTGACAAATTTCTGAAATTCCAGGACTGCAATAATAAAGTAATTATTAAAAAATACATCACTTATACTGTATAGTATTATGTACCATCACCATGCACCGTTTGTGTGTTTGATAACAACACTACTACAAACTTCTATCATTAAGTGACTCGTGTGAAAGAAATGCTTTGAGTTTCCGTAACACTATACAAGACTGACAGACTGGAAAGCAAGGAATGACAGCAGGCACTCTGAGATGGGAGCGGCAGAAAAATGTGTTCAGAAAAATCCCCACAATAATGTTGTGTGTTGTTATTGCATCTTGCATGACAGGGTGTGTGCTTGTGAGTGTAATGATGTGGGCTCAGGAGATCTAATCAGCCATTTCTAAATGCACGTCAGGCGCTTGAATACCAGTGAGAACGGGCTCTAAAGGGGGCATCAAACTGCTTAAGCGCAATTCTGAAAACAACGTTCATTTTGTCAAAGCATCACACATAATTCACACAACCATATACGCAGGTAGCAGAACACCTCTGATCCTTTACAAAATTAGACACTTCATTCAAAACTATACAGTAATCAGTAAAAACCCAACTTTGTCACCAAATAGCACACACACGGTTCATATGATCTGATTTTGTTTGAACCAGTTACACACTAATGTGCTCGATCTAAAACGCGTTTAACATTTGGTACTTTTTAAAAATGAAATAGACTAGTTTTTGTAGACATATTGTGAGGATAGAGTACATGAATATATGGCTCAAACATAACATAAAAACAGTGCCGCACACTTATTTCTCTAAGTTTGCATTTTGCAAATAAAAACCAAAATGAGCATATTCTAAATAGCACATAAACACAGTAACAACATCTGTAGAGATGAAAAAATAAAGCATGAATTCCACTCAGGCTCTGGCCTACACTGTACTGTTTTTAGAGACAAGTTTTTTTTTGTTTTTTTTTACTTTGTTTCACCTCATGTTGGACTGTCCAAATTAAACAGCATATTTGCTGAGGTTGGACGGAAACTTTCTGCCTTCTCCTCTCTTGAGGCCAAAACGAGTCTCGGAATCGCTGCCCCCACAAAATCTCTAAAAACCCAGACTTTTCATAAAAAAGTGGAAATGTTAAACATGTTTTAGACTGAGCACAGTGTCTAACTAGTTCAAACAAAATCAGATCATATGAGGCCTGTGTGTGCATATGGTGACAGTTGGGTTTATACTCATTTTTGTGCAGTTTTGAATTTAAATAAAATAATTTTGCAAAAGATCTGAGGTGTTCTGCTACTTGTGTGTGGTTGTGTGAACTGTGTGTAGTGTTTTGACAAAATGAGCCCTGTTTTCAATTGTAAAAAACTGTAAGCACCTGAGTGTCTTTACACCTGATGACTGAATTAAATTGTGTGGTATTTTGAAAGGCTGTGCTTTGTAAGGGCAAAGTAACATTGTGCTAGTTTTCTGTGTCTAATGTAGAGAAGAGTAACTTGAAAAAGACTGTGTTTAGTGTTTTGCTGGCTGAGGCTGAGGTTTTGCTCCTTGTGTGTGAAGTTTCACTTGTTAGGGAATTTTCCAAT
>JAJHUR010104367.1:0-30805 GCA_027495735.1 Lutjanus campechanus | reverse complement strand
GTAATTTTTATGGCTGAAAGCTTCTATCTGCCGACTCTGCCATGTGACATGAAGAAAAAGAGATGTGACTCAGACGAGTTGGCTGTAAACGGGCGACGGCTGGAGGGCAAATTCCAAGAGGACAGGCATCAATCTATCCCCAAGATCGTGTCGGACAGGTGATTACATATTTGCCCTCTGTCTGTTCCTCAGACTAGTCTGAGTGCTGATGAATCACACCGCACCCATCACTATATCACACACAGGTCAGCCGACAGTATCAGCTGTGCAGCCTTACTTTGCGTGGTTCAACAGATTCTCACATTATGAGGGAAGCTGTGAAACAAAATAGCTGGCAGGGATTCATGTTGGTAACACCCTGATGACCCCTTTTCACACTAACTTTTGCTTCATTTATTTAAAGGTGATCATTAATACAGCAGGTATGATGAGACCGCCTTCATCACTCACAGCATTTAGACCTCCTAAATGTCAGCAGGAGGAAGAGGGAGGTCATTATTCTTTTTTGAAAGTCTCATTATGCTGAAGGTCAATGAAATTGTCTCCAATTATTCCATTTTCCTGGAACTCTGCACTGTTTCTGTCCACTTGTTCCTCGTCTGTCCTTTTGTTTCAATTTTTCGATGTGAAACAGTTTTCATCCCCTCATTTATCGCTCACTGTCCACCTCTCTGCCTCCTGCTGGACTATGGGAGACATGACATCGCCTTCAGATGACACCCTGCACCAGGATCATTTGCTCACCTCTTCTCAGAAATGATGCTTTCTGCGTGGGGAGCTTCATATGACCTGAATCCATGTGAAGCCAATTACCTACAGGGGGAAACACACTTGACAAGCTCTTCATCAGTCCTTCGTCACTAGACGAGGTCACAGGACTCCATGTACCAGTAAGAATGATAAAGGTGTAGCTTGTCCCACTCTAACATGTGCAACAAAGACAACAGGAGGAGGAAAGTCAAGAGATCTAATCAGGCAAAGTGTGTAAAAAATACCCTGAGGGAGGTGGAGTTACCTGTAACCTACTACAGCTGTTCAGCATAATGTATCCGCAGTCATGTCATTCTCACCACTCTGCAGCTCTCAGCTTTTCTTTTCAACAGAAATAATAGCTTAATTCACCAATTACCCCCAGTCATTCATACTTCGCCATTTTTCAGTTTAACCTGTTGACTTCATGCAGATATTTCACATTGAAAGGGCAAACATGGAGGAATTGTTGAATTTGCATTGACCAATTAGAAATAAAAGACCATTCCAAAAAAATTCTGGGTTCTCTCTTCTATTGAGGTCAATTATATTTGTGATTTTATAGTAAAAGATGTATTTCATGATGCTAATTAGGTTCAGGTCTATTCAGGTCAAACAGAGTCAGGGCGCTGCTATTGTACATGTTAGCTGACTGGAAAGGCTCTGCTACACTAAATGGAATGAGAGCTTAATTAATATCAATGGTAACACCTGTGTTTACACTATTTCATGTTAATTTGCCTGCTGTGGAAAAGTTCTATAGAAGAGGGAGGTGTCAATCAAACAGTCTGTACATGCCAGCATGTTCCTGAGAGGAGGCAAAATAAGGGGTGAGGAGCCTGTATATCTCTTAGTAAACATTTAGTTTAATAAAGTTTAAAATGAGCAAAAGGCAAAACATTTTACTCTAAAATGAGCTAAGAAAGTTTGGCAATAATACAAAGATGCTGAAAAGCATGATAATTATGATAATGCACGTGTCTTTTTAAGGAGGAGCAGTGGGATTTACATTCTTGAAAATCATGATAAAAATCTGTCATTAAATTGTCTTTATCTAAAGAATCCTGCTATAAAATTCAGACTCTCTTTGACATTGGCTAAAGCTATAATACCATCTAACATTTCCACATTAAGTTTTCTAGAAACTCTAGGCATGCTACATACTTTGTTGAGTTGCATACTTAAATGATGCCATGTTTCCAACTATGGTCAAACCCAGATAAATCCATAATTTACAGAAGATTACGGTGTGTTTCTTACAAGTTGCTGGTTGCTATAACTTCCAGGGATACACCTAAATGGGAACCTCCATGACTTATTAAATTAAGCTAAATTAAGCCAACACTGAAGTCCAAAAAACAGCAGGTCATTGAAGGTGGCTCCAGAAGTGTGTAAATCCCAACAGACCCCCATTTTAAAATGCCCAGCAGAGATAAACACGTTTACAGACAGGTACAAAAAACTGTTTTGGTCTCTATAGCTAATTTACCTGTTCGTGACAGCTGTACAGGGGCTGAATTTTTATATAACTCACCTGAATTATCAACTGAATTATATTAGGGCTTAAAGTTGTGCATAATAGAAGGTTCACCACTTCACTTTGCACATTTTTGGATCAGCTGGGAGTTAGATGGGTCAGGCACTGCCAAGATGGCGACAGCACTTGACACTTGAGGAAGGAAGTCGGTCAGCAATGGTAATTATTTAAAGGGCAGAATATGTAACCACTGTCCAAAAATGAGTTGGAGCCACAGACAGTATATTAAATAGGTTGAATCCCTATTTAATATATGACCTATGGTTGAGGTGAGTAGTATCCCCGCCCCCTCCTCCCCAGACTTGAGTAAGCTTGGGCAGGTTGCAGGAACACTGCAGGAGTGCAAGCCGAGTGCAACATTATAATCTGACAATAACAAGCAACAACAAGTCCTCTATTGTGAGTTGATCAGCTGTTTGTGACTGTCAGTTGTCTGTCAATGTAAATTTAAGCCTATTATCCTAAAAACCTACTGCTCCAAAAATACACACTTTGGTGTTGGACTTCAGTGACTGCTTGTCTTACTGCCACACTCAGTTAACATATTGCTCAATTGAACTGTTACAAACATCTACGCCTTCTGAACAATTAATGATGTATCATGACTCATAAACAATTACTAATTCAGCAAATATAGTGCATTAACTCTGACTAGCATGAAATGGGCAAACAAAAACACGTTATGGAAAGTTCAAAGGAGGGCACTGCAGCTGTAGTGTTGTTATCAGAGAAACCTGTATTTCAACTGAACATGTTTCCTTACTTAATCTCCGATGACATATCATGGTAACTTTCTGATTTATCAGAGTAAATATGTTACAGATTTCTCCTTTAAGAAGGAAGACAACAGCTCCCATGATCACAAGCTACTTTACAACATCATCAAACTATGTCTTTTGTTATTGCTTTAATGTGAGAGACCCCCAGCAGCGCAACTTACATACTGTGAGTCTAAAATACTGATTAAAATACAGTGTTGATGTCAGAATCCACCTTAAAACATTTGCTTAAAAAACAGTTCATTTCTGAGGACAATAATTTGTTTTTCTTGATATTGCCTGCCATTTCCTCCAAAATGGAAATGACATTTAGGAAACAAATACCTCCATAAAAATCCACAGTAACACTTCTGACACAATATGGAGGAAACAAAGTCCTTCTGCATCATAGCAAACTTGAATTATTCCTCTTGATGTAAACATACTGCAAGTATCCTACACACATACACACTCTGCATAGAACCTTATACGCCCATATACTCTCGTCTCGTATACAGTCTGTTACCACAGTGGACTAACATGCATGCACGCACGCACGCACAGAAATCAGGAGAAGAAGAGAAGGATATTGGTTTGAATCTCATATCCTGTTTTATTGTTCAAATATGGCAGGACAATATATACAACACAGTTCAAACAACACACCCGCACAGTCTCACACGCACACAAACGCACGCACACACTAACAGAAAAGACAAATTTGTACAGACGTTCACACGCATACTGCTCCGAGTCGCCATGATTGATAGAGACAAGAATTTCTCTGGGGAACCACTGATCAAACATCCTACACACACACACACACACACACACACATGCACACACACACACACACATGCACACACAGAGAGACAGATGACTAACCATACAGGACAACAGGACAACTTGTGTATTAAAGGGGATTTTAAGGAGATTAAGGATCTGGTGACAATAAAAGATCAAAACCAAAACGTTCCAAGTCCACCTTAAGACAGAATTCACCTTTGTTATTGACGTTTCAATGAGCCCACAGTGACAGGACTTAAGTGGATTTCACAGGGATGAGAGCACATTTTCCAGCTCACACCTGTTCGCACTGCAGGGAAATAAACCTCAGAGGGCTGAAAATCTGAGTCTCTGTTTCTCTGTGTTCACAAATACAGAAACTGGTTTATCTTATAACAGAAATGACAGGAATTGTGTTTCACGGTGGACATTTTAACTCAAGAATCCAACTCTTTAGCCACAGGTTTAAGAGAAATTTAAGAGACTTTGGCAAATCTCACAGCAAAATGAGCCTTCATCACCCACATTGGCTAAAAATGTTACCTACACATTATTTGTCACCTTAAGCACTTTACAGAAAAACAAAAAAAATCACACCAATTGGTTTTAGTGACTTAAGGCCACTTTGAACAGAGGTGATTTGATTTAACAGCATGTATATATTTACCTGCTCTTTAAAAAGTGAAACTAAAGACATTTTTCAAAAACAAATTCATAATTTTGTGCTTATTCACATTTGAATGCAAACTGAAAGCTGCTTTTTCTCATTTTAAAATTAAATCCATCATTTTTTCCACATGAAATTCATTTCTCAAACAGGGAAGCCATTCATCTGCAACAGCAAAGCATTATAAATAATAGTTAAAAAGGATAAAATAACATAGTATGCCTTCATCATCTTGCTGTCAGTCGAAAAACCTCACCTCCAGGAAGTCAAGGTTTTTAAATAATTCAGTCTCCCTCAATTTCAAATGCAGAGCACAAGAGGCCAATTTCATTTTCAAGTTTAACAGAAAAAAACAAAACAAAACAAAACAATGGATGGAAGACACTGAAATTAAGTGCCAGAGGGTTTTCAGCTGACAGCAGCGATTGTCTGTGTTAACCTCCCCGTCATCAGCATCTGAGGATCTGCTCTTAGACGTACAGTATTAGAGAATAAACGATCCTCAGATCAGCATAAATACTCCCAATAAACACTGAGCCTCAAATGGCCAGACTGCAGCCTGTTTTATAGACTTTAACCCAAACAATTTATGACTGGATTAGAAGAACAAACACAAAAAGGAACGTGTGTGCTCTGCTGCTGCTCCAAATCCATTTCACAGAAAAAAAAACAATAAAGTATCAGAACAATAAACAGAAAATAAATGACATTAATATATGATGAGACAGGAAGCTGAGTTATGAAATGAATGCCTGTGTCTAATAACAATAATCATAATAATAACAACAGCCTGTCACAAAGATTTTTCATTGAGACAAGCACTCAAGTCATTAATAAAGGTTTTGGCATTAATGGAGTAAAAATGCATTCTTGGCAACCTGTAGTGTATTACAACAGTGTTATTTCATTTTTAGCATCCCCGGTTAAGCATCTCCAATTAAGCTGACATCTTTCGTAAAGTTAGTGCCATTAGTGCAGATAAATTAATGCGATAGAGGGACACCAGTCCGTATGCTCTCGTAGTGTTTGTGGACTCAAAAGAAGAGTCCAGATTGGATTTGGAAAAGCTGGTGTCGATTACACCCCATTTACACCTGGTGTTAAAATGTGATCTGCATCCAGACAAGAGTCGTCAGACTATACCAGATTTTTAAATTTTGATACAATATAAACAGTACTCGACACTTCTTTCGATGCCACGATTAAACGAAAAAAAAAAGTCAGAGGCACACAAATATATTTTCACAAATTTATTTTCTTGTTTTAAATTCCTGTATCAGTACTGGTACAGGAAAACTCACAGACCACTGTCTAGTTTTGCTGCTGCAAGCCAAATTAAAGACTGAACTGAGGTCTTGAATGTGCACCTCAATCTTTTTTCTTTTTTTTTAAAAATAGCTTCAGCACTTTCAATACTACAATTAACGGATATCGTATCGCTTTAAACGCGTTATATTTAAGAAATATCGATCCTTTTGACAACTTTAATCTGAACGCATAATACAGACCGGGACAAGTGCATGTTTATGCAAGATATAAATGTGTCATGATCAGAATGTGATCGGATCTACCTGAGCACATCTGGAGGTAGTCTGGCTCGCACTGTGTTTAGATCTTAGGTAGGTGTAAACGCAATCCGAACGTGCTGGCGTCCGTACACAAAATAACACTGATACAGATTTTCTTTCTAACATAAAATACAGGTTGTTCAAATTTAGAAAGCGAAAAAGTGAGAAGGCTTGGAAGAGACACACCTCTAATTACTGACTACACATCTGTTCTGTCCCACTAAAGCGCTAAAAAATGTGTTATTCAACAGAACTGTGTGAGAAATGAAAGCAATAAAGAAGGAAATTAATCATACACAGTAAGAAATCACTGTGTTTGCTTCTGATCCGCTGTTAACAAGGCAGATAATTTTTCTAGTCACAGGTTAGGCAAGATGCTGGCACTGCAGCACACCTGGACAAACTGACACAACAGAATATGTTTTAGACAGTGTTTCACAGTCTGTCAAGTTTCTCCGACCACAACAACTCACAAAACTCCCTGATGAGTATGAGGCTGATTTACCACCACTTCAAATTACTTGCGTGGAGGACAGAGATCCGATCTCAATGAGGATCTGTTGGAGTTGTAAACACAAAGGCAAGATCGGCAGATCCCATTTTTAATACCAGGCGTAAATGAGTTGTAATTTTCTGTTTGAAAATGTGAATTCAGATCTTATAACTGACTTTAGCTTAAATTGATGATTGTCTCAGTGCTGCCTTGGCAGGACTCACTTAGTTAATACAGTAACATGAAATACTTAAAGCACAGCTAAGACCAGATCACTTTTTCTAAACAATTAAGAATGAAAGCAAAAAATGCAGTTTGGTATCTTGTGTAAAAAGGGAAATTAAATGCTGGATGTTTAAAGAAAATTCATTTCCTGAAATTGAATTGAAAGTGCTTTGAACCCAGACTCGCTGCAAAATACACAAACAATAACTTGCACAGACCCAGTCCAACATACTGTAGTTTGAAGAATCCAGTCACAGCTCAGACTCCGCCAGTCAAACCAGCTCCTTTCACAAATCCTCTGCAGCCATGAAGATGAGCAGATGAGTAATCTTTCATCCATGAAGACAGCACTGATTTTCCAAGAGAAATGTTTAAGAAAAGTTAAATATTTTCTTCACCTGAAAGAATGAAGTTAAGGGAGAAAGAGTTTTTTTTTCACATGAAAATTAAGGATACTGAGTCCCATGTTAAGTGCAGGTGATACAAAACTTGATTCATTTTATTCTAAAAGGGCAGTTTGTGAGTGACAGGTCAGGCTGAACCCTACATGGGTACGTGTGTCTCTAGAGGAGTGCTTCACATATGTTTTCTGGGTTTGACGTGCAAACACAGACTCACAGCTGAGTGATATCCTCGCTGAAATGTAGGACAGCAGAGTTAGACAGTTAACTAAGAGGCTTAGCTAGCTGGCCTGTTGGGATGATCACCTAGCACTGAACTCAAGCTACATGATCTATTTAACTAGCACTGTGTCAAGCTAGGTCAGTTGGGCAGGTAGCTAGCATGACTGGCTAGTTGTTGTGGTTGGCTAGCTGGGTTAGCTGGTCAGCGAACTGGGCTGACTGGTTGGCTGGTTCAGGCTTTGCGCCCAGGGCTTACTGACTCTTCTCCTGGTTAGCCAGGCCTGGCTGATGTTTTCTGGGCGGCTGGTTTCTCAATCTCTGTACCTCAGTCCGATGATGTCACTTCCTGTTGTCTGTAGTGGAGTTAGCTGTAGTGTCCGTCTTTGTCGCACTCTCCTCAGTGTTTCCAGGGGGCTGCGCTGCCGTGGCATTAGGCCCGCCCCCATTTTGAAGTGTTTCCTGTTTGTATTGTTGCAAGGCGCGATTGACAGCATCCTCCACCAATCGCCTGCTGACCCTTAGTAGCTCCGCCTCGTCGGGCTCAGACCGACGACGACCACCTGGTTACAACAAGCATAACAAAAGCATATTAAATACGTGATCATATTCAATCACAAGAACACATACATGAACACAAACTTTCTTGCTTATCATAGAATAAAATTTATTTTCAGGGACTTTTTTTTGTTTCTCATTTTTTGCTGTTCTGTTGTTTTCCTTTATTCAAAAGACTACAATGTCTTCTTGAGTCCTCTTTGTCAGTTCACTGAAAAATAAAAATAAATAAATAAACTCAACAACCGAATTACTGTCCTACATTAGAAAATGCTAGCTGCACAAAAGAAAACTTTCTCAAAATCTCAGCATAGTCCTGACTAATTGATTCTTTTTGGTCCTTTGGGGGCTGTAAACAAAACACTGACATATTATCACCCATTAAAGTTGATATGGCTAACGTGTTGGGAAACTGTTGCCTGTTGAACACAGCCAGCAAATACGGAGCATTTGGAGATGTGTCTCTGGCCACCTGGCAAATATAAGTCCAACTTTCATCTCTCTTTTAGCTCTGTCTTTGGTCTCCACCAACTCCTGGGGGACCTGTCTGGCTCTTTAGCCACTAAATGCTCTACTACGTTCACCAGCTCGTTGCTAACTTTGCCAGTCTGTCGTTTTGTGCTTAACAGGTAGTGAACACTTGGTTTATCAGAGCTTTTCTGCCCAAAAAAGCTGCATGAAAACAACGCCGATGAGAGCAGTGAGACTGAACCAGAACAGTAAAGTTGTTGGTAGTAAAACTATAACTATGCTTAAAGACACTAAAATTATTTGTAGAGCTGAGAGACACTTCAGAGTTAGGGGATAATTCTTTGAGGATTTATAACTACTAGTGACACCTTTCACATTACAGTTATTTTTACCATTGTTACTATAGAAATATTGATAAGTGCAGCTTTTAACTAAATTAAGTAATATGCCTCTTGGAAAGCACACTATCTATATGTAATATTCTACCAAAATACTGAATGAAGTATTTGAGTACATTTATTTATTCTGATTTAAGTCACATATTGTTCCACGTTATGAATATTTACGGTGTTTGTTGATACTTTTGATATTAAACCCCAAATCAGATTTATACCACCATCACTGTCATTTATTTATGCCTTTGACATAATTTTGAGTGCATCACCAACAGTAATCGGTTTCCAATTACTATAACAACATGTGATGTTTGAAACCATCATCAGACCACTAGCTGGTGATCTATCCCACTGTATGTGACATGGGTTCAGGCTTTAATGGTAACTCTGAGCCTTCACTGGTGTTTGGGGGTCTTTTTATATGATACCAGAACTGATTTGATTCTTATTCCAGTATGTTCAAAACGAGAGCAGAGGATAATGATCAGTCTGACCATAACAAATGAGTCTTCACTCATTCATTATAGACTGAATCCAGCAACAATAGAATGGATGTGACGACAATAGATAAGATGTGACAGCAAGAGTTGATAACAACAGATGAGGTGAACAAACATCTCTGGGCTCTTCTGTACATGCATTCAGAATTTAATCGACCTCCTGCAGCGACTGAAAAGAGAATTAATGTAACAAGCAAAGCTCTGTGTCACACCGTCGGTTTGACAAAATGGCAGACAGTGAGGTAGAAGAAGAGTCAGACAGACATAAAGCCAGTTAGAAAAAAGTAAGACAGGGAGAAGGTCAATAATTCATGTAGAAAGACAGTTAGGCAGGCAGACTGTAAGATAGACAGCCTGCGCCAAGCCATTCTGAAAGAGAGTAATAGAAAATCACTCAACCATCCAGAAAGATCCATCCACACAAAGATTACTGCAGTGGTTCAAAAAAAAAAAAAAAAAAAATACTATAACTGCCTCAACACTTGATTATCAAGGCCAACAGTAAAATCCCCAAGCAATCGTGTATATCACACAATCCCGCTGGGCCCATAGATTTGTTTATATTTGAAAGCAGTGGTGCTGTATTATTTATGATCGAGACAGAACATACAGTCGGAGTGAAACAGTGGATTAGAATGATGAATGTTTGTTGAGGTCAGAATCAGGAACGGAAACTGAGAAGCAGAACCAGTTCCAAATTGTCCCATCCATCTGAACCGTTTACCTCTGAGCTTATCAATTCCTTTTATCAATGCCGGTATGATCATCTGACATTTAATGGACCAGATAATCGATTAATCAAGAAAATAATCGACAGATAAATCAATAATGTTAAATAATCGTTGCAGTTGCAGCCCTGGAAAAACTGGAAAAACTCAGTCATGGTCACCGCAGCCTTTCATCATCACTACCATCTTGTGCTGTTGACACATGTATTATGTATCCATGGCTTTGTGTTATTTGTGCCAAAATATTCAGCCTGCTAACAGCCTGCCAAACAGAATCCAGAATTTGTCACACCAGCCGGCGTACAGTGTGTACACTCTTCACTCATCCAATTATGGCCGCACCCATATGCTCACATCAGCTTCACTTTCTTTTTTTCTTTTTGCTGAATTGATCTGAAGCGAACAGGATGTTCTGTTGTTGTACATCTCACTCATGTTTTATTGAGTTGTGCTTTCTCAGAAGGTCTGCTGTTGCAGGACTGAGATGTTATTTGATTACCTGCAGCCTGTCTGTCAGTTTGAGTGACTCACACCTCTGACCGCAGTTTGATGAGGTATTTTTGCCCTCAGGACTGCAGCGGACTGAATTTATTCTACATCTACCTTTCTTGGTAAACTGTAGCCTATGTGGAGCTCCTGAGATGTTGGACATTTCTGATTGAGCCGAGTCAACTGAAACCGGTGCTTTCGTCACTATCAGAGCATTATAACTGGATGGCAATATACAGATTAGTTAAGTGGGGCTTGTGGACTTTGTATGTCTGAATTCAAGGGAAGCAATGAAATACATGGGAATCATTCATTTTTAAAATCGCTTGTTGCAGTGGAAAACTTTCTAGCCGCAAGACGTGGGTGATGTTTAGAAAAATTAATGACACCAACACTTCATTTGATACCTTTTTTTTCCTACTTCATTTGACACCCATAATTTAAATGGAAGCACTCTTCAAATAACCCTTCCACATTTTATATATTTATTTTCATCAGACACCACAGTAGGTAGGGCAGACATCTTGGCAAGTGAACTGAACTAACAACTCTATCAGTTACACTGCGCTTGACTTCACCACACCACAGACTATACGGGCTGTAATCTGCAATCCATGATTATTAAAAGACTCAGAGAATCCAGAAAAAAATCTGCACATAAGAGGCAAGGCTGAAAACCAACACTGAATGCCCGTGAACTTTGACCCCTCAGGTGGAACTGAATTAAAAACCACAATGATTGAATAAAAGATGTTACTAGATGGGCTCGGGGACACTTCCTGCAACAATGCAGACTTTTCTGGGACCAAAGTTCATCTGAGATGGACTGACGTAAAGTGAAGAAGTAAGCTCTGGTCTGGTGAGTCCACATTTCAAACTGTTTTCAGAAATCACAGCTGTTCTGTCCCCTGGGCTAGGGAGGGACTCATCCAGATTGTTACCAGCACCAAGTTCAGAGGCCAGCATCTGTGATGGTATGAGGGTGTGTTATTGCCCATGGCATCATGGGTAACTGTCACATCTGTGAAGGCACCATTAATGCTGAAACGCACATACAGGTTTCGGAGCAACATACACTACCATCCACACGTCTTTTTCAGAGACGTCCCTGCTTATTTCAGCAAGACAATGTCAAGACACGTTGTGTAGGTGTCGCTTCATAGAAAAAGAGTTGGGATACTAGACTGGCCTGCCTGCACTCAATTTACATCTGGCTGAGATACAATCACAATGCAGAGCCTGACCACCTCCAGATGTGGTCAGGCCGATTTGATCCCACTCTGATCACAATGTGTTCTGCATCCATGTGTACCTGCATTAACATGTTTTTCTTATCAAGACAGGATGTCCAGACACAGACTGCATGTTAATGCTGGGCATAAATAGGGTCTACTATGTGACCCGACCATTTTAAGGGCTCTGTATGGTTTGTGTATGGGTCTTCACAGTCTTGTATGCACAGCCACAAACCTTTGCAATCAAGAAACTGCAAGCCTCTTACAATTTGAAAAATGCTGGTTGTACAGACTGCATGTGGTGCATTATTTATGATTGACTCCTGGCCTGTGTAACCAACAGTTGTAGTCAGCTGGTGATCGCACAGACCAATTTTCTTTCATTAAAGGAACACGACTTTAATGCTGATTTATCTGCTTTTCAGTGGGCGGCAATTTGGAGGTCCATTATTAGAAATATTTAAAACAAGCATCAAGATGTATGCTGCAATACTCTCTTGCTCCATCTCTGTGAATGTTGTCAAGAGAAGTATAGCCTAATTTTCAAAACAAACACGCAGTAGAGAACGCAGGTTTGATTATTTTAACAGTTCAACAACAGTTCAGTGCAACAGGAACAGCACAGCAGGGCAGCAGTAGCACAGCAGTATGTGAACATGCTAAACCCATTACATGTCAAACAGTAGCTAAAGAACTCAACCCTGTTCACATGATTTACACTTTATTTACACTTAACTCATTGTGTGGTGGAGGAAGTTATTACTGCAGAAACAGAGGACTGTTAGGTCTGTAGGCACAAGCAGCTGTTTTTGCTTCTGTGCACCAATGTATTAAAGTCCATGTTAGTGAGCACATCTCCTTTACCAAGATAATCCATCCACATGACAGGTGTGGCTTATACAGATGCTGATTAAACTGCATGATTACTGCACGGGTTTACCTTGGACTGGTTACACATAGAGGAGACTCTAAAATGTGCAGTTTTGCAGAAGTTTTATTTGTTAACACAGACCTATAGATGCCATTTTTTCTCAGGAGGGCCAAGTCATGGCCTGCCTTATAACAGACAGCAAACAGATTAACGTTTCAACAATACATTTCAATTGTGTCTTTATCAAAATCCTCTGATTAAGACACAGTAATGTTGAAATGTTGCACGGTTAAAGGCTGTGAATTAATTGGTGTGCTCCAGCCCCCTATTGTTCCCCAGAAATGTGATGTCCTTTAAGCTGACAAGCATTTGATGCAGCTGCAACTGACCCTTCGCTAAGCCCCACCTCCATACAGCAACTGTCCAATCATAGCTTAGCAACTATAACTAGAGCTGTCAAGCTTTCCATTTCTCTACATGTTGAAGGTGTGCAGGAGGCTCTGAGAAGAGCGGTACTCCGCGTTTCATGAGTCTGGACGGTGGCAACTTTTTTGTCATCTCTCAAAAACATGAAACACAAGAGCAAATGTGTGGTAAATGGATTAAAATCTGTCCTCATCTGCTTTAACATAAGCGGCAATCGTTAGTATATCTGGCTAACTAAGACTAGCTTACTAGCTGCAGTAACTTTACCTCCAGCCACTACATCTCCATTTGTTCTGTGGGGGTTTGAGGAGGAGGATGTGGGCTGATGCAGAATCAAAGTGGGCTGACGGCGATGCACCTCTCTCTCCGGCTCGCTGTCTCAGGTCTAAGCCCGGTTAGCTTAGCTCTTATCCTGGCTCTCTTCCTGTGGTGATCGGGGTGCAGCTGATCCAGCTGGGTGACCTGTCTCACGGTCCGCTGCACTAATCGAGTCCTTGCGCTTCCTTTTCCCATGTTAATGATTTTTGTTTTCTGTCATCTATTATGTAGATATACCTGCCGTATTTCACCATCCGACCAATGTTTGATGAGATGTAAGCTAACCTTAGCCTCAGTCTGTTAGCATTATCATGTACGCAGCTGTTAGCTAACTTTACATAAAGTTTTCACAGGGTTCTTATTTTAAAACATGTCAGATGGAAACATTAAAACATCAGCTGAAGACTTCTCAGCTGACTAAAGTTAAGTTAGCATTAGCATTAGCTTACATCAGCCACCTACACTTATGAAATCTGCTTGTGAATCATTTTAGCTGACAAAATCCACAGTCATCAGCTTGAAATGAGAATCTGCTTTTGTCTACATCTCTAAGGAATCACAGACCTCATGTTTCAACAATTACTCCCTATTTTTATGTTAAATCTGCCACTATGATCCCTATAAACTGCATAAATGCAGCGCAAAATGGAAAGTTTGACAGTCTTAGTAACAATCACTAAGAAGGGCGGGGCTTAGCGAAGGGTCAATTCACTGGAGGCTGCGCAGAAAAATCTGTTTCTTCATCAGATTGATTTACCCTGATATTCTACCAATTACTAAACATGCCTCAATCTAACCAACCCAACCAGCAAAGGCTACAAGCCAATCAGAGGCGAAGTAGGGTGGGTCATGACTTTTTCAGTTCAAGACACACCTATGCAATAATTGTGCTGTTTAATCAGCCTCTCTTATGCCACACCTATCAGGTGGATGGATTATCTTGGCAAAGGAGAAGTGCTCACTAACATGGATTCTAACAAATGAGTGAACAAAATTTGAGAGAAATGAACCTTTTGTGGGTATAGAAGAAGTATTTTCCCTCAAATCATCAAAAATAGGAGCAAAAACAAAAGAGTTGCATTTCTGTTTTTGTTCAGTGTAGTTTCTTAGTAGAGCAGAAATAATGTGATACTGTATTGAGCTCTGTAAGAAAATCTTTGTATTTGATCAGCTACTTAAAAACTCCCATAGAGATTGTCTTGCTCAAGGAAACTACAATGGTGAAGTCAGGGGATGACTGCAAACACAAGTCATTAAACACAGGCAGCACAGTTAATGGACAGTCTCCTTAATCACTTCCTGCCCTGTTTGCTTGGATCATTTAGGTTAACTGAATTTGAACCGATAAGGGAAGCAAAAAGATTAGAGTTGAGAATTATGATATCAGTTGAAAAGGAAATGCAGGCAGATTATGAAATGCTGCTGAGTAACACATCAGCTGTGATTGAATTACCTCAATATGAGTAAAAACCAATCATGAGTATTCATAGTTTCCAGAAAAAATATTACTGTGATTACATATGTTCCTAAGTGATGTGATCTTTTGTAATCAATATAATCATGGTGTACTGAAAGTAATCATTAATCATCCTGAATTTGATTGTTCCGAAGGATTACATTACAGGGTGCAATTTTAGCCTTTGATTAGATGTAGATTATGTTTTAAATGAGCCTTCCTGACTCTGATTGCAGACATATGGTATGAGGAGGGACACATACTTGAGCGTTTGGCATGGAGTGGGTGAGTCAAATCTGCAACACAAGCACAGACATCAAAAATTAAATAAAGACACACACATAAACAACAAGAGGCATTTTGCTATCTCGTGGATTTCACACACTCACGAAGAAGTGCAGGACATAAAAGCCTCTTTGTCTGTTAACACAAGGGAGATGCTTCTGGTGCTAGACAGCAGTGATTTTAAAGATTAGGTTTGGACCCCTGGGCTGCATGAGAACTAAAAAGCATGCACAAATATTCTGAAGGAAAATTGTTATTCAAATCCACCGCTGCCAAAAGCGCCAAAGACTCTGCCTTAAGTGTAAAACTGAGCCCAGGTGTGCACTTTTTGAGGAGAGAACGCCAGACAAAAGCATAATTTATTACACAAGTCTGTAAAAAATAACTTTGCAAAACATGAACAAATGTCAGAATGTGTTTCAGAAGAGGCAGCACTTCCGAAAATGAACTGTCGGATGATTTCAAAGGAATAATTTGGATTATTTGAAGAGGGGCTGTATGGTATATGAGTGTATTACCCACAGTAGATGACAGTTGGCACTCACTCAGTTTAAAGAAACAGAGAGGGGCACCAGCACTGATGAACTGCTGTGAACGGGGTCAGCAGCAAAGGATGTTTAAGCCATCATAAAAAAAAAATTATATCAGTTTAAGGTTCGCTATAGAATATTTTCACTGCTTTACAATGCTGCCAGACAGTCTTTTTCTGTTATATAAGCCAAACATGGCTCTCCCAAACTTGGCATAATCAGTAATCTTACCTCACCTCACCAGATAGCTGCCTCTGTCTGCTGGTTTGTTTGTGTTAATGTGTGAGTTTGGTGAATACGAAATATTGTTCTAAAACAATCACTGTCGCTGATCGAGGCAGCGGTACACCAGCAACTTCCATGTTGAGCAAGGTAAAATGACTGATTTTGGCTATGACGTTTGTTTGGGTTGGAGAGAGAAATATTTGTCTTGTCTAACAGTGATTTCCCATCAGAAAAGACTGTCTGACGGCAAAGTAAAGCAGTGAAAATATTCTAAATACAACATATGCTTAAATTGATATTGATTGCCAAGTTGCCATGCTGGTGCCCCTCTCCAGACTTGGGGTGTGCCGACCAGCATCAACTGTAGCTAATACACTGACCATCAATAAGTACTTCATACATGCCCTGCATCAAATAATCTGAAGTATCCCTTTAAGATGGAAAGATTAATGACATATGAGGACTTCATCCTGCAGCTTTTATGAATAGCCAGAGAATATTAGCTTGTAATTTTTGCCTGACATAAACAGCCCCCGGCTTGTCAAAGGTCTGTTCTGTGTCTTTTAAAGAGGTGTGTGCTTGTGGGAAAGAGTTTTTATCTGCCAGTTGAATCTTGGTCTGACAAATTGAAGGCCTATATGATGGCAGTAAAGCTGCCCTCTGTACCTGGTACACACACACACACACACACACACACACACACACACACACACACACACACACTCTCACACACACACACTCACACACACACTCACTCACACACAGAGATAAGCCTTTCTCACTGTGCATAAACTGATTCCACAGCAACAAGGCTGATAGACACAAGGCTATCTCTTTCTAAACTTATCTCAGCCTCACACACACACACACACACACACAAATACACATGTTCAACAGTATCTTGCACACACTTTCTCACACAGTAGATCCACAAAGCTTCTAAGCTTATGTAGTTGCTCCATTTCTGTGACTCTGCCTCCAACCTCTTCCTGGCTTTACTTTTCCAAACCACACTCTCACTCGCTTTATCTAAACCCCTTTTTTCCACTCTCACTCTCACTACTTTTTTTTTCTTGCTGGCAGTGTTGTCATGGTGACAGGATGAGAACCAGACAGGCACTTCAACTTTTAACAACACAGGAGGTTGTACTGACTTCCATCGTTTTTTTTTCTTTTTGGCAGGCTTCACTCTCTCTTGTCTCTAAGTGTCTTCTCTCTCATCTGTTTGACTTTCTTTTCCCGCTCAGTCAACCTTCTTGTCTCTCTCTATACGTTCAACTTTCTTACATTTTTGTCATGCTGATGCTCTCTTTCAGGCTCATTTTTCCCTTATTTATTGACTGGTGCATCTGAAGACCTGTTTTCACATCTCTTTTGATGTCTGTCTCTGTGCACTGACATATTTTTTTTCGTCTAAAACCTGTCTAACATAAGAAGAGGGAAAGCAAAAACCAGTGGAACAAATGTTGTGAGCAGGCTGAAATCCCCAAGCATTAAAATTTATAAGCAGTTGGGAGATTTTGATGAATGACGAAGAGAGATTTAAAGCTGCATTCACCTCTTCATCAGTATGCATTACGTTAAACTCGAAAGTCTCTGCCTCTTTCACTCTGATGTTAATTCATATACAGCCAGACTAAACCTCTTAGCCCATATGGTACAAACCAAGCCAATTAGAAGATGTTGGTTAAACCTATAGTGGAAATGAGATTAGTCCAGGATATGCTGTCTTCTATCCAACAGTTAAACCATGCCAGGTTGTGTTCACCACTTTGGTCCAGACTGAAATATCTCAACTAGGGCTGATAGAATAGTTGTTTGATCTTTGAAATGTCAGAAAATAGTTTTCCCACCTAAGACTCACCAAACCAAAGACATTGAATGTACAAAATAGAGGTTAAAAAGAGAAAAGCTGCGAGGAGCTGGAACCACAGGATGGCTGAAAATTAAGTTAAATGATGACTGATTATGAACAAAAAAACACAGTGGGGTGGCATTAGCCTGGACTAGACCTTTGAGTCTGCCCATTCCACTAAGTTGACTGTTTTTCTGAAGATGGAAATAAAGTGTAACCAGCTGGCAATTCAGTCTGTTATCAGGCTAGGGTGGCATAGCTCAATGTATCATGATAATTGACGGGAACAAAGCTTGAGCCCCACTAACGCTAATTAACATATGTCAGCAAGGTAAAATATGTAAGTAAGATTGTAAAGATGGTAAACGTTATACCTGTTAAAAGAGCAGTGTGTAACATTTTGCGCCATCTAGTGGTGAGCTTGCAGATTGCAAACACCTTGAAGAACCTACGATGGCAGTGAAGCGTGCGCAGAATGTGAACGGTCGTATTTACAGCCAGTGTTTGTTTTGTGGTTTCTGGGCTACTGTAGAAACACGGCTGTGCAACACTGCGGCCTCTGTAGGCATAAAGCGCTCATTCTAAGGTAACAAAAACACAATGATTTTTGTTTTCAGGTGATTATACACCAATGAAAACATACTTATGAGTATTATATTCCCTTTCTGCCATATTCTGCCAATAGATCTCCATACATCTCACACACTGGTCCTTTAAAAGTCACCATGTTATCAATGTCATTGTAAGCATGTTAGCATGCTGATGTCAGCACCTAGCTTAAAGCACTCCAGTGCTTAAATCCAGCCTTAAGACACTAGCATGGCTGTAGACTATTAGCCTTTTTTATATTTTTAATAGGGCTGCTCAATCAATTGAGGTATCATTAAAATCCCAATATGGCCAAATGCAACATTCAAATCACAGAAGTTGCAATGTTTTCATAAAGTAAAATGTAATATGCACTGCAACCCTAATTTATAATGTTGAAACAATATTCTAATTTATCAAATAGTTAATAATGGTAAGCCTTAATTCTGATACATTATAATTCATGACATGAAAAAGTCTTTTACCATAGTTAACTGTGTCCAAATGTTAGCATTGTCATTGTCAGCAGGTTAGCATTTATCTCGAGGCCCCAGAGCATTTAATTTGGCTGTAAACTTGTTATTTTCTCCTTTCACTTTGTTCCTCTTTCACACCTCTGCTTCCTCTGCCTTTGTCTCAAACACGTCCAGCATTTGCAGTCGCTCAGAAGGGCAAAAAGGTTGAAAGGTTGTGGGTGCACAGATGCTGTGTTTGGAATTATGACTGTCCTGTCAGCGAGCTGTGAGTCTGCACAATGTCAAGTGACAACTACTGTGTGTCTGCTTTGTTTTTACTTCATTCCCGGTGTCACCGCTCTGCTCGGCTTTTCTTGGCCCTGCTCTCTCCTCCTGGGCACTGTTCTGCTGTGATTTATTTTGTGCCATGTAGAAACCTTTTAACACCATTACTTCAAACTCTCTTACACACTTATTTATCTTGTGCTTCAGCAACTCCTTTCCTTCCAAATAACTAATAGAGTCCACTTCCTGGTTGGATCTGTGCTGATGTTCTGCTGCAGTCTGCCAAAATTTTTAGCCAGCCACTTTCAATTCACTTTGTACTTTCCATGATGGAGGGAGCACTTCATAACGTTCAGTTCCAGCTAAGGCTCTCTGCTGATGCTACCCATACTCAAGCACTTCACATCTATCGTGTGCAGTTCTGAAAGGACCCATAATAATCCCATTAAAGATTGGACTCAAATTCACTGGATACAGCAGCCTAACTGATTATGTTTACATCCCGGCTAATAATCTGCTGCTATGACTAATTTCTTCTTACTGCAAATGAACTGCTTTCCTGAAAGCTCGAGCAGGGGTTTAGGCAGAAAATTAATGCAGCATATCTGGTAAGAGGACAAGGGTAAAGCATAAGAGAGAGCAATGGGCAGATGAAGACGAGGAGGAGGAGAAGTCAGGGGAAGGGGGGCAAAAGAGGAGAGAGACTACATTGCAGTGTGTGATGTAAGGAAGAGGAGGGCGTATTTTTGCAACATGAAAACCTCAAAAACGGACGTTCAACGCGGAAAAATTAGAAGACAAATTAAGGTGATGGTGCATTTGAGGTCAGACAGGGCTGGTTGAGGAGGTGAAATGAGGAAGAACAGAAAGAAAGACTCAAAAGATAAGGGCGGTGGGGTTATATAGAAGCTGTGCAGCTGGGAGGTAAAGAGAACTGATGGTGGAGCAGTTTCCTGAGGAAATACCAGAGACTCTCTCAGACACGAGATACAGTACTGTACTTACTGCAGCCCATTTCAACACATTTATATTCACTCTGTATTCTAGATAGCTCATATTCAGGTTACAGGCATACTAATGATAGGCTGTCTCTGGATTACCATGAATAAATTAAAGAAATCAACCTTGTACAGATCAGGAAAACAGACGAGCACACCACAGAAAAACTCAAGAAACGCTGCTTCAGTTGGAGCTATACGGGGAGCAGAATTTTGCAGCTCTATAATGGACTCATCTTTTGACGACATGTCCTAACATGTAGCAGAACTTGCCTTCACATTTTAAATTCTACAGCAGAAGAAAATAACCGATCTATATGCCAGGACAATAAGATGCAGGGTGTCGTTGCCCAGAAAGTGTGCGAGTCTGTTCCTCTCCACCAGAGCACTGTTGGACAATTTCATGGCTGATGGATTCCTCCATCGAGGAGCAGTGAACACCATCAAAGCTCTATTTTCACACTCATGCCCTCAAAGTGATATGATGAGGATGATGACTACTTAAGGAGGGACTGGCTGGCTGGATGTGAAATAGCCTCAGAATGTGATGTGCTACCTGATGGTGTGCCTCTATATAATACTGATGAATAATCAAAGGATCACTGAAGTTATTACAATCCATCCTGAGCAGAACATGAATGTGTGTACCAAATTTCATGACAAGTGATCCAATAGTTCACCTGATGGAGGTGCTACAGGGGAAATAAGAGGATGACCAAAGTCATTAGGATTCATCCTGTGGTGACCATGACTCTTTACAGTATTTCATGGCAATTCATTTAATAATTGTCAAAATATTTTACTAAAAATGTCATGCTCGTGGTGGCGCTGAAGGAAAGTCTGAGGATTACAGAAGTCTAAAGGATTTAGGGTTGTCATGATAGCAGAATTTTGTACTTTGATAAAATAGTAACATTAAAAAAAACAATATTCAATACCTCTTTCAATTCCACGACAAAAAAAAAAAGTCCTTAGTATACAGAGTAGAATTTATTTTTTTATTTTTTTTCAAAATTAACAACTTGCACAGTGTTGGTACAGACAAAGTCACTGAGCACTATGTGGTTTTGCTATACTATGTAGATCTGAAACATTAAAGCTGTGCAGCTGGACAGATGTGTCACCTGTGAACACTGCTTGACCGTAGATCAAATAAACAGTCTGGCCTTTCTAGTGTGAATGGACAATGGGCTAAAAAACACACTACGCTTTGATTTGACATCGTTTGGTCTTTTACGCTGGTGTCAAAGCACAAAGGATCACAACCCAGTCTATTAGCTAACACATAAAAGCATAACACGGCATGACTTGGCTCTATCAGCTCAGCACAGCCCCACTGTGACGAAATGTGATATAGTGTGGTTTCTGTAGGGGGTTCACTGCAGAGAATCAAAGCAACACAAGGAATCACATGCCTCTCCCTGTCAGCACTGCCCCTGTGTCCGTGCCTTCTCTTAGACACCAAATTGCCTTATTTTTTATTACATACACAAATGTCACATACTGCAGCTTTGTTATGAGCTGGACGTGTATATAAAGAGCACCAGCTGTGTCTGGCCTCATTCTGAAACATGTCTAGCTGGAACAGTGTCCGGCACCGGCTGTGATCCAGTCAGACCTTGGCACAATCAAGCAGTGGGGAGACAAAGCACTGAAGAAGTGAACTTATTGATTTGCCCCTTAAAAAAGGCAGAGACAGAACGGTTTCTATTCGTCTTCACATAACAAAACCTCGGTCCCTCTTGGGGGTGAAAGCAGTCGGTCAGTATTCAGCTTTGGCTTTTTCTGCTCAGTGACCCGAACTCACTGAGCTGTAGCTTGCTATCAGACTCACACTTATACAGACAAACGCAGACCTCTGGAATTACACAGCATGAACAAAGAATGTGAATATTTCAGTGTTTTTGCATTCCTTAGAAAAACAGACTGTGTGGTAATGCAACGAGGAAGATTTGACACAGACAAGGACCAGAATGAAAGAAGGAAACTTGGCAGAGAAGACTGAATGGGAGGGAAGAAAAGAATGAATTAAGCAGTGCTGCATGCATCTCTTCCCCTCGCTCTGCTCCCTCCTCATGCCCCCCCCCCCCGCTCTGCTCTCATCTTCCTTACATGTGGTCTCTGCTGTCTTTGCCAGCACTCCCTTTCTTTGTGCAGCGCTCTCTCATTTCTGTGCGTATTTGTGAACCTCTCAAGATGAATTTTTTAACAATTACCATTTTCTGATACCACAGTTTGGCGAACCTTGACAACAAAAAGGAAAACATTCTTCCCGTCTCACCAAGGTCATTCCTGTCCTGTTGCTACACTGATAATGCAGGTGAACAGCTCATGCAGTGGCCAATCAGAGGCTGAGACAGATTTCATTCAGGCTTATTCCTCACAAGCTGTGCCACTCTATGAGGGGCAAAGCTGCCTCTATCTGACTGTCATTAGAAAGGGGAAATACATCACGATAAGACTGTGAATAAAGGTTAAATACAAACCAATGCTACGAAAGGAGTGGTGACGTTTGGTTGTACATTTGTTTAAAAAGATCACAAAGAGCAACATGACTCATTAACCATGTGCACTGACACAAAATAATAGGCCAGCTACTTCAAAGTAAAATGTTTAAGATCTGCTCAGTCAACTGTGAACCTACTAACTGAAAAAATACAAGGAGTGTTTAACCATAAAAGAGAGGTGGCATAAATTATCAGGACCTCTGAAAGAGCAGCAGGGAGGGAGTGAGAAGACAGCTGCTCATTACAGCACAATTTAGTGACCAGACTGAGCAGCTTTATGATGGGGCAGAGTAATTATATTTTGTTTGTCTGATAGCTAGCAGAGAATCTCAGAAAATGCTCAACACATTTAAATTACATTTAAACTGATTATATTTGTTTTTCCAAACAACTGAATTGTTCAGAGAAAAGAGCTAAAACAACTCTTCTGTGAAAGGATCAATATGTAACAATTGTACTGCAGTCTGAATAGGGGGTTGGAGCCATAGACAGTATATTTAATAGGTTGAAATGCTATTTATATGCTATCTATGGTTGAAGTGGGTCATTTATCCCACCCCCTCCTCCTCAGGCTCGAGGAAGCTAAGGCAGCTGCAAGTGCAAGACGAGCAAAGTAGTAGTAAATAGTAAGTGGATCAGCTGCTTATAACTGTCAGTTGTCTGTCAATGTAAAGCTAAACCAGAAAACAAAGCATTGCTGTATTTAACCATTATAAACATTTTCTCCTTCTAAAAGGTTATTAATGATTTGTTACAACTCATAAACACACACTCACTCACTTGGTGAATATTCTAATTTTAACTCTTTGGACTGAAATTAACATGAAACTGACATACAAACAGTCATTTTGGCCTAGAATGTAAATGTCAAAAGAGGACACCACAACTAAGTATTGCTGCTAGAGTACATATCACAGTCATTTTAGTATTTATTACAGTAAATATATTAAAGATTTCTCCTTTAAACAATGAGCAAATAAACAGAAAATGAACCAGCAGCAATTTTTAAAATAGATTTATCGATATCAATCAAACAAAAATTAAAAATATTCTCTGGTATGAACTTCTCAAATGTGAAGATTTGGGATATCTCTGGATTTATGGATTGTCAGCTGAACAAGACAAGATATCTGATGACATTTCAGATGGGATTTCAGAACCTGTGACGGACATTTTTAACAACAATTAATCTAAAAAATAACAGAGAGATTAACTGATAATGAAAATAATTGTGAGCTGTAGCTCTACATTAGAAGCAACATTCCTCAGTACAACAGACTACCTATCCACACTACCACTACCTCACTTCAGTCTACTCAGATATTCCAACAAATACCAATCCTGCAACTGTCATCCAATATTTAACTATCCATCCATCAGTTATCTATGACCGCTTATGCGTTGCAGGGTTGCAGGGTTGCAGGGGACTGGAGCCAATTCCAGCTGACACTGAGTGAGAGGCAGCGCACATCCTGGACAGGTCACCGGTTGATCACAGGACTGGCACCTGGAGACAAACAACCATTCATGCTCACACTCACATCATCTTTAACTAGTCTGTCATATATTTGGAAAATATAAAATATTTCTTTTTGTCTTGACTCAGCATCTTCTGTTGTAGTGACAATTACAAATTTTCTGATAGAATTTTTTCTCACCATTACCGATTTTTAATACCATAAGTATGTGTATTGGCTGAGTACTGATCCGACACAGGTGTTTGTTTTTTTTAAATCTCAGAGTTCAATCCACTCAGTAAAGATTCTGTTTTGTTTTCCCCACAACCATAAAACAGTTCTGTCCAATCCAGTTCACAATCACAAAAGAAAGACAACTCAAAAAGTAAGTCCGTATTTGACCGCAGATCCCAACAGAACAAATCAAATCAGGAAATAAAGATTTAAAAATAACAGCATCTGTATCCCCTGTCAATAACAGAGATTACTTGTATGTAATGAGTAACTGAGTCAGTCAGGTTTGCAGCGCTGGCCTCAACACCACCAAGACTCTTGGAGAAACTCCAACCGTGAAACAGACAATCCCCCGGATTATTCCTCTACTTACTAGAAGGCTATAATAACGCAGACTTTGCAACTCCATATGATGCAGAGATGAAGCTGTTTTTTTCTCTCTTCCACTGACCATGACATTTGACGTATGAGAGCATACTAGGAATTAGCAGGGTCCCGTTTCAGGGCTAAAAAATTACATTGTATCAGACCAGTGCACAGACCCGCATATTTGCTGATACCTGATGCTGCATATTAGGCAGCATCAGAGGCCTTTTCTAATACTTCGGTACTGGAATAACCCTATTGACAACCAAATTTACAATTTGACACAAAAAAAAAATCTTAAGTGATCCTGCAAAATTTTATGGAATTTCACCAACAGGCGGCAGTACAAGCGTGATAAATGCAAATGGCCATAACTCAGGTCGTGAGTCATACTTGTAATTTTGTACGATTTAGCCTCGCATAAAGCTCTAATATCCCCAGGATGTCTGCATTACCTTAAATACTTTTCATTTTTACAGTAAAACTAGCAACTTATGCGGCCTTGACAGAAACAACAACTACATATGGACAGAATAACTAAAGCTGCATTTCCACTACAGGAACTTTCCCCAGGGACTAGGAACCTTTGGGGGAACTGAGTGTATTTTCACCATAGTGACCAGGATCCGTACAGACATTATTTAACCCCTCAAAAGCCCCTGCTCAGGGGGTAGTACTT
Organism: Lutjanus campechanus; assembly: GCA_027495735.1. Lineage (NCBI taxonomy): Eukaryota > Metazoa > Chordata > Actinopteri > Lutjaniformes > Lutjanidae > Lutjanus > Lutjanus campechanus. Next base: position 5,490 of record JAJHUR010104367.1, on the reverse strand, counting down.
CACAAAAGCACAGGAACTTTGGGGGTGGGGCTTGCACTGCATAGTATTTCTGACATTTCTGTTGAGTGCTAACATCATTTTATTTCAGCTGCTATTTTTAAAAGTCTACAGCCACAAACCAGGTAGTTTTTTGCTTTCTCTGCTTCGACACATCAACATGGAGTTACAGAAGAAAGCATATGACAGATGGATCATTGTATAGTCGCATGCAAAAATGAAAATAATACATAAATAAACAGCCATCAGCATTTGCCTAATCTTCGTGGGTCTTTAGACCACGGTGGAAACAGACAACAGGCTGAAGGTACCTTTTTGTTCCTTGAAAAGTAGTGACTGGAACTAAAATGTACAGATACTTTGGGAAATGGAAATGAATTCATAATGAATTCATTCAAAAAAAAAAAAAGTAAGAAAGAATGCCTCTCACATGGCTTTTCTCTGAGCTGTGATTGCCTATTTTCCTAAAAATATTGGTTAAACATGTTTCATTCAAAAAGAAATTCATTCTGAGGGCATTTTTGTTTGTGTGTGTGCATATCAAGTACTTGGTTGTGTGTCAGAATATGTTTTTAACCTGCAGTGACGGCAAACACCACTGTGTGACACCTTGTCATATTGGTTACGGTTGAATTCACACAGAGACACACTGCAGACACACATACACACACACGTGTCTTGCTGTGCTCACGAGGGTGACTGTCATCACATCACAGGGGTAGCATCTGACCTACACACACACACACACACACACACACTCCCCATCTTTGTCCGCCTCCCGCTCCTCTCCTCTCCTCTTCCCCCTTTGTCTCAATATCACCATTTCTCTTTAAGCCCATTCCCTGCTCTTCTCCTCATTAGTCTTCATTCCCCGCATCACTCTTTCCCCCTTCTCCCTCCATCACCCTCCACTCAGAAGTAGGGCACAGTGGCTCGACTGTTTATAGCAATGCAGCTGCAAGCAGGGAGAGACAGAGAGAGAGAAAGGGACACATGGGGGAAAACACAGGAGGGAGGAAGAGAAACGGAGTGGAGCAGGAAGAGAGTGCACACAGTAATGTGTGCACAGGCAGCCCAGTTTAATATTTCTATCTTTACAAGTACAGAGCTGCAAAAGAGCACACGTGCACACACACACGCTTTTTTTTTTTTCAGGATTGCCATTTCAGCCAGTGTCAAAGTCTGCATTTATGGCAGCATAATCAGTTGACTACTGTACAGGCTACAAATCATTGGATCATTTTATTACCTTGTATCCCTGTTTAATCATTAATCCAACCCACACGTAAACAGCAGTGATAAGATATTGTACTTTTCTACCTTTAAAGGTGGGGTAGGCAGTTTATTTTTGGCATCATTGGGCAAAAGTTTCATAATAACTAGACCCAGACCAATATATACATTGACCAATATTATCAGCCCAATATTGGCCTATCATAGCTATATCGGTTTATATCAGTATTTAACATATATGTTGTCTGATATGGGCCTATATGAATTTTTTTTAAACATAATGCAAATTGTTTTTAATTGTTAGCTTTATAGGCACCATTTTATGTATATTTGATCCATTTTCTTAATTGAGGTTTAATATATACATATATTTTGCTCTATTGGTGTTTTCATTTATAATTATCAAAAATATGTTTGTTATACTGTAAAATATCCTGCCTCCATTACATATCTTTGTCACAAATGTTAACTACTTTTGAGGGATCATTGCAAAACAATGTGCTTTATATATTCTGTATAAAGAAAATCAGCCAATATATCTATATAAGATTTTTTTTCTCCTTATATCAGCATTGGCATTGGCCCCCAAAACCCATTATCAGGCTTTAATAATAACCTTTGAACATAATGTAATTCAAGTGGTGTGAGAGAAAACTAGACTAGACTGTTTTCAGGCTTTACACAGCTACCAATCCAAAGCCTCTGTAATTTGACAACCTAGGAATGAGACTCAACAATCAAGAAACTACACAAGTTGAAGTTACCTTGTTTCATAAAAAGTTTCCTGTAGTTGCACAGGGGGGGCAGATTTTCTATTGGTTTATGTATCTAAATAATATCAATGTTTTTTACACTAGAAAGAAAACTGGGACAAAAAAGTGACTCATCCAATTTACTGCCCCAGATAATACAGAGAAAATTACATCCTACCTCTATTACTGAAGCTGTCCATCCCTACATAGTTAATCTATATCACACTCTTAAAACACAGCAGCTAACATATCAGTCTGATACGGTAATAAAAGGATGAGTTGCTCGTAATTAACATTTTTAAATTGTTCTTAACTTCTACTTATGGATCTGAGGGCAGTTCATCATCTTCTCGAAAGAGAGTGTGCATCTTTTTTACGCTAATATCAGAGTATTAAGTAAGTAATAACAGAGTAGGAAGACTATTCTGCCCCATCAACATGAGTAGCACTAAAACTGAATTGTACATTCACCCAAAACCCAAATTAACCCTCACTACAGCTTCTAGAGAACAATGAGAGAGAAATTGCTGTTTAAAGCTATAATCAAACCACAGGCTGCATCAGTAATTATCCTCTAGAGCTCATTTCTTTCCATATGAGCTGAGGCAGAGCAGCCAGTTTCCACCATCTCCATCATTTTGTGGAAAATTTGTACCTTTACTTTGCTCCTTTATTTCTTTGGTTTATTTACCCATTTTAATCCTCCTTTAACTGACCGCTGATGTTGTGTAACGTCACGTGTTAGATAACATTATCAAACCACACTCATCCAGAAAAGGTTGTGGTTGTAAAGATGTGGAGATAACAGGCTAATCTGTGCCACATGGTCATGTACAAAAGGTAATGGACATGATAACCCAGGATGAGCTGTTTAAAGGAGCCATGTGTAACATTTTTAGCATTAAAACATTAAAAAGAATAACTAAAATTATCAACAGAGTGTGGAGCGATAACAGTTTTGACGTTATGTCAAAGAAGTTTATGTATTGTGCTGCAGAGATATCTACTGAAGTTAGCATGCAAGCCAGCTAGCATTAGCCTGTCCCGTCTCATAATACCATTTTGTACCTCAAGAGGCAACAGTGAGTCACTGTGCCCAGGCTGCCCTGCATGATAGGAAGTGTGAAGTAAAGAAGTAGCTCTCCCCTGACAACAAGAAAATATTTGCCAGCAAATAAAGAAAGAACTACAAGCAAAACAAGTCAACAGTGGTGCTTCTCTCCACTGCTGGAGACAGTCCTTGGTGAGTAAAGGGATGAAGTTCAATGTTGAACTTTCATTGTTTCCTCTAGACTGATAAGTAAACAGCTGTTAATACTAACATTGGCTATTAAGTGATAATTTACAAAGGTCACTAACTGTAAAATGTACTGACAATGTTATGTGTTATGTATGTGTATGTTAGAAAGAAAGACCGACGGGAGGGACTGTGCATTTCTTGTTTCTTATGTTAGGAGTGGACACATAAACTTTCTAGTGATTTGCTGCCTTTTCAACACATTCTTACATATAGCTCTTTTAAAAATCATATTAAAATCCTCCTCCACCGCAAAAATGTGTTTTGCTTATTGTCACTTCATTTGCACAAGAAGCAGAATGATGAATGTGCAGGATTTGACACTAGAAGGCCGTTTTCACATTCATCTGTTGAAGGCTGAACCTTTCTCTGTAAATCTGAGCTTTAGATCTGTTTGTATGAGCTGGATTTTGCGACAGTAGAACTAGTATGGATGCAAATCACTGTTCAGTATGAAATATATAAAAGTGTGATGTAAAAACTCGAAGCCTCCTGTGTACATAGACTGAGAACAGACTTTTCAGTGACATAGCATTAACTAATAAAGTGGTTCTTCAGTCATACTGAGAAGTATGTAGCCACTAATAAGAAATTACTACCTTCTCATACTGCTCATCAGACTAACACCACTTACACTGCAGCAACATGCACAAAACTAAACAGAAAAACAGAAAATTACTTTGCAACTTCACTGCTTTAGTTCATTAATCTTTTTTCTTTTTAAGTCGAAATGAAACGAAAAATGTCCTTTTCACATCCCTGGCCATATTGTGCACCTATTTAACAATATAAGCCAAAAAATACATTTCTTTGTATTCTTACATCAAAATCCAATCATGTTCTCTTGCTGTAAAACACAATATGACGTGTGATTATGTGGGGATGAACAAACCAATTTCAACCAATAATATTATCACATCCACTCATGAAGTAATCTTTAACTTAAAGACACAGACACGCCCACTTCTCAATGTTCAAATCAAATTCCTCCCAACGTTATGCCCCACCTGCCTATCCTGTTTCACTCAGAAATATGTCACAATACAGAAGCTAGATACTCTCAAAATGCTGTTACATCTGGACTTTAAATACCACTGACGTACGATTTAAAGGTACCTCCTGGACTTTCTGGACACTAGTCGAGGAATGGAGTGATCTCACGACTCAATCCTCATTTTGCTTGTATCGTGCACATAAGAATGTGCATTCACATGCAATTCTTCTGCTGGTTTCACGCTACCTTGCTGATAGACAGTTGGTGCCAGTAACATGCAATGAAGCACAGCGATGCATTGCCAAAGGCAGTGAAGAAGAAAACTGCAAGCTGGCAAACACGGATACAGACACTGCATGGCTTAAAATGTTTGTAGCAAGGGTTTTGCAGATGTTTTATGAAGAAGATAATGCATTCAACAGGGTTTGTTAGACTTTGAGGATGCACACAATGTGTTTTGGTGAGAAACACTGAGTGTAAAAGTGACTTGCTTGTTTTCAAGAAAACTCCAAAGAGTGCCTTTAAGTCTTTTTTTTTTTAATATCTGGAGGCATCAATCAAATCTAATCAGTACAAGGGTTAAGAAAACACTTTAAATTTATTCTAACAGTTGAGATTTACAGTAGGAGGACTGTAAAGAGACTCAGTAACTATGAACAAGACAACTATTACATCTTGTTGCAGAAGCTCATAAATCATAAGCCGCTGAGCAATGAGGGCTGGAATATGACTGTTACTCTACGCACACACATACGCAACACTGGACTGCACACAAAGAGAACTGCATGGTCACACTCTCTCACACAAACACCCCTTGCCCATCTGTAGGTCATGGACGATCATGGATGCAGACAGCTGACACAAAGCGTCACACACATACACACACACACACAGTGTACAGTATATTCCTACACAACATGCATGAGGTCCCTCCCAACAGATAGAACCACTGAGTACATCAATCCAATTGGTCTCTCCAACAACACACACCCACACATGAAGACAGGAGCAGGAGACACTTACTGATTTTTTCCTCCGCTTGGGAGAACGGGAAGCAGCACAGTTGACCCATGGCGCCTCCTTCCCCTGCTCCTGCTCACCTCTCCCCGATGTCACCCCTCTTTTTCCCCTTCTGAGGCGGGCAGATGAAACAAGAGTCCAGCTTCTTCCCCTGTCTCTCCCACTCTTAATCTCTCCCCCTTCTGTGTCACTGTTTC
>JAJHUR010104366.1:6532-28632 GCA_027495735.1 Lutjanus campechanus | reverse complement strand
ATAATGAATGTGTGATCTCATCTCAGTGCGACAACACCACAGCATTCACAGCTTTGTGCTACATACTGAACAAATCAGTGGCTGTATTGACTGATGCATGTCACAATGTGACTGATTTGAGGGAGCTTGTTGGTGCTTATAGGCAATCAGCAGGAGTGAATTGATTCCTACAAATAGCCAAAGTGCACGAAAAGCGAGCAGTTATAGACTAATCTGCAGGCTGATTACACGGAGGCCAGCATTATAGGGATCATATAGAAATGGAATGAAATGACAGTGGGGTTCAACTCTTCAGTCACTCGCTCCAAACGCTGGTTCACTTCTTGTTACAGTGAAGCAACTTTTCACCGGTTCCACTGAGTCCAAGTTATCCAGTTTGTCCGCAGCCGGTGCTTGTGTAGGCAGACTGATAACGTTAATTCTCGGGGTTACGAGCTCACAAATTCCATTGTCGTTCAGTCCAGACTTGCAAAATTTCCTCTCGGGCATCCAACTTTCACTTGTTTAGACACATAACGTCCTGGTTGATTGATCAGTCTCTGATCGATGGGACACTGATCAATGCTAATCAGAAGACCCATTCAGGGGCCTCACTTATAAGGTAATTTTTAACAGTGCGCTTACGTTTGATTTATTAAAGATACTGAGCAGATGTTCTAAGAAGCTCATGTATGACTTCCCCATTGTTGTCTATAAATCTAAAATTTTCTTGCCTTATAAGCAGTGATTTCCCCTTATATAATGTTCACATAAAAAGGGTTTAATCAGGAATAGCTGTGGATCAAATAAAAAAAAAAAACTTTCTGCAAGATGAGGTCACAGCAGTAGTAGAAGACACTGAAATTATTCAATTTAATGTAATCAAGGCATGCCCTAGTCCACCATTGCCATCTTGCACCAGAAGCGCAGGGTTATCCTGCCTCCTGGCACACACATACTACACCTATATCAGCTGTGCACAAGTGCTTTGATTAATTCATGGGTGTGTTTTAGGCTGCATGGAATAAACCAATCAGGAAGTCAGCTCTCATCAAAGGAGGAAACAAAGAGAAAAAATGTTCAAGTAATTAGCCCAATCTCCTGGTTCAAGAAGTTAAAACACGTGAGTTCCCAATATATGAAGACAGCAGAGTGCCTTCAAAGCAGCTTCATGAGTAAATTATTTATTTTACATAAATGCTTCAGAAAACTAATACAATACATGAATTGTAAGAATCATGATATGTAACTGGTTGTTTTACACTGAAACACCTCGAAATTACGTTGTATTCTATAATTCATTATTATCATCATAATTATTATGCAGCTCCACTGGCTGAAGATTCTGAAGCAGGAGCCAGGGAGAGGAGTGAGGGAGAGAGACGATGTGGTTGAGGGGAGAGGCAAGTCAAACCAGACTGGCCATGGAGCTGCACTTCAATCTGGCTGAACATCCACCTGAGCTGGACTGAGGTGCAGCTTTATGGCCAGTCTGGGAAATCTCTGTTGAGCGCCACCATGCCCCTGCATCTCCGTCCCGGACACCCGTTCTTCTCCTCGTTCTTGTTTGAGGTAAGAATTACACATGAGTTATAAAGAATATATATACAACTAGCATCAGTCTATGACAGAAGCACACATACCTTTTTGTCCCTGGGTTGTGTTGGCCTCGTGGTCAGATATAACATCTTGTTCATTTTGTATGTTATAGATCATAATTGTGTAATCCTTGTTTTTCTGGATCCAAATAAACACACAGCCACAAACACTACAGCTGCTCCAGCTGTCATGGTGACTGATCTGTTAAAGACAATCTGACAGCTGTGATCCCATCCCATGGGCACTTGCAGGTCTAGTGAGATTTATTAGGCTTTATAATTCTAATAATAATTCTTTATTCCTTATTAGTGAGAATAATTTAGAGACACACACATGCACGCTGTTAACTACTTACACTTTATTGTTGATAGAAAATATATTCAAAGGAGACTTTACTAATCCATACTGCAACATAAATGACAGGTGTTTTGTGAGTACGGAGACGTGTATGTGTGTGCTTCTGCCAAATGCGCTATTTTCTATCTTGTGCGGACGGACCTACTGGATCACAGACTTTGCACTTCGACCAGGTTTTAGCGCATCTAAGGCACAAGTGGTTTCAACCCCAATGCATTGTGCACAAGATACCAAATGCACCTGGCCCCACCTTCATTTTGCCTTAATTTTTAGACCTCCCGCCCATGAGTGCACAGACTAGGCACGAGTTCATTTGCTATCTTGCAAATGTGGGAAAAATGACAACCGCGCTGGTGTAAGATGATAATGCCACCTGCGCCACACCCACCATCTGCTTTCCACCGGGTGTAAGATAGGGCCCAATGTGTGCAGTTTGGAAACAGTCTTGACTAAAGTTCCATCATCACTAAATTACTGTGAAAAAATACGACCCTACCATGAAACACCTGCTTTTAGGCTGGAGTTTGTTTTAACAGTATGTCCACTTGAAAGGCCCTTGGAAGCAGAGGGTAATTTAATATGAATAATTCTCATAAATTGAGCTGACCTACCTTCTAATAATTAATCTTGTAAACAGCAAGAAGTAATGTAGGCAGTGGGGCTAACTGAAACTGCAATCAGTGTTTCATGTTCGTTGATTGCAGTTTGAACTCTTAACACCTAATGAGATCTGTGCCCTTGAAAATGCTTCACCACAGGCCTGAGTGCATGTGGGTCTCAAACTGCTGCACCCCTCCCTAACCAGTTGCTTAGAGATAAGATCACTTATACATGGTTTTCTACATAAGTCATACTTAAGATCAAACTTGATCGTAGGTCCAAGAAGCTGACAGCTGCTTGTTGTGTTACAGGACAATAAAAGGCACCTTCTTTCTCCTGCAGAAGGCTGCCTCTGTGCACAGTGCACAAGTGTAGATATCAAGCGGCTTTTCAGCACAGCAGGGAATATAGTAGATGAGTAGAGAAACAAGCTGTCTGCCAGAATGCAGAGATGCTTATATTTATAAAGGAAAATATGCCATTGATGCTTAGGAAGTAAGCTTTGAGAAATATGAATCATACTGAGCTCTATCCCCCATCTCTCTCTACCCCTCTCACTTCCTCTTTGCTCCCCTCTCTACCTCTCTAAAAGGACACAAACATTCTCTCAGATTGCCAGAACAAAAAGCAGCTACACCAGAAGTTATCATTGACTCATAACGCCAAAAGCTGTCATGTCAGTGCGTATTTGTTAACCTCCATGCTGCTCCCAATAACCAAGCATTGGCTGCTATAGTTTAAGTTGTGTGTCGAAGACAAAGAATGGTATATGTTGCACTATGTTGCATGCCAATTAACAAACAGTTGTCAATTAATTATACTTTAACATTTCTTCATTTTAATACTAGTATACAATGTTATTAAGACTAGTTAAATGAATAAATACTGTTACACAATCATAAGAAGATTTCTAATAGATCTCATGATTGTGGTCAGTATTGGATGAATCCTGATCATAGCACCCTTACTTAGGCAATGTCTCGTCATACCTAAACACCAGAATAAGTGGACAATTTACCAGACCTGAACTATAGCTCATGTGACATAACTCAAATGACATTACACACATGGTTTATGTTGTGAAATGGTCACAGAGAGGTTAGGCTTAGGCAGAAAAACTACTTGGTTAGGGCTAGGAAAAGATGATGGTTTGCGTTAAAGTAACTGTATAACTTATTTATGTCACATGATGGAAGGGATGCACTGGACGTCATGTCCATAACAATATATCAAATTATTCAAAACTTTAAATAACTCTATGTTTACTTTTTCCTCCACACAGGACTCGAACCCTAGTGTCCTGGGTTAAAGTCCTGTGCTTATTTAAGTCATCCATCCACCCAACCTCCCTCCTCCAAATGTGGACTTTCTCAATCCTTTTAGTTCTCCTGTCATGCTCACTATGTCCACTAGGGGGGAGCTGCCTAACAATAAGCCGACATATCAGTTAGCATAAGCTGCACGTTTTTCCGGTGAGGACAGGCTTATGACAAAGGCTCTGAGACAGGTTTAAGATGAAGCATGAGGATTTCATGAACTTGTGATTAGTCTCACAGTGGTGTTTAAAATTTAATTCCTTGAGCACCTTCTGGCGCAGCATGGGACACATTTTTTCCCCCCTGGATGATGAAGTCATGACCCATGGACATAATTTCAAGACTTTGCTATGCTGGGGGAAAAAAAAAAATTGCGCACAAGACACTCTTATAAGCAGAGAAATGGCCCCAGCAATGAGAAGGATAGATACAAGACACTAGATGAGACATTTCATAATGATTTGACATTTATATCTATGATGAGACCACCGGTGATGATGACAGCAGCCTTCATCAGGTTAGACATTATCATCATATTTCTGATGGAGATTGAAGCGAAAATTTGTATTAATTTTACTGTTGTTAGTACTGTAATTATTACTTACTGTTCAGTCATTGTGGCTGGGTTAGGTTTTATGTGGTTTATAGTTTTATGTGAATGTGTTCTGCAAGTATAGCAAGTATAAGTATAGCTGTTCTTTCTTGTTAGTTACCATCAGTTTGTGCAGGCACTGGTACGGCTTTGAAAGTATCATTTCAGTACCAGTATCGGAAAAAACCCAAACAATAACCAACCCTGCTGGTCTAGGGGATTTATTGAATGCGTTCGTATTGTCATCAACACTAAAGGATGCAGGCCTTACCTAAACACAGTGTCCAGCATCCCCTTGCAGCGCCGTGCACTGAGCTGGGCGTTGGTTTCAGTCCATTCAGGTAAGCAATTAGATTAGGGATAAATGAGATGCGATCAGAGGAGACATCTCTATCTCTATCTCGGTGAGGCAAGATGAGGCAGGCGCTCCATCCTGGACTCCAGGTCAGGATGATTTAGGAGGACTAATGAGTAAATACATCATGGCTAGCTCATATCCATTCTGTGTGATATCTGGAGAACTAAAGTGACCTTTTTTTTTTTTAATTTATAGGTCTGTCCAGAAGAATGAGTCATTCTAGGCAAAGCTGTGCTATGAGCACTTGGTCTGCACAGCACCAGGCATTTTTGATGAGAATGCAGAGCCAGCAGAATAAGTGACTACAATCCCATATCCAGCAGACCCTGGAAAGGGAGAAGAAGCTTCTCTTAACAATTACTGAGATGAACAGCCGTTCCAGTGAGCACATGGTGTCCGTCCTTTGGGCAGGTTTACAAAGAATCGAGCCCAAGCCACCGTTACCCCCTATGTTTGTCCCTCCCCATCAAAAGTACCACCCAGTGCCTAAGAACCGAAACACAGCATGCACACTCCTATTGTGAACACTCCTGTGTTCCACTTATGATCCAGTGCCAAGGAAAGAAATGGAATGTACTCTTCTGTAGTTAGTAGTTCTTAGATTTGCACAAAGTTAATTTATTGAATGCTCCATAGGCACTTAACAGTCTGATTTTGAGCCTAATCGAAAGTTTAGTCTGTTCACTTTCAACACAACTGTATAACAGACTGTGACTCAACATCTGCCACTTTTGTTTACAGACCCTGCAGCCTCACCTTATGTTCATGTCTGTATAGTGGACAAAGTGGATTACAATTACTGTATTCATTTCACTTTGAAGCGTGTTATTATGTTGAGAGAACAGAGAAAGAACTATTGAGGAGAGCTGAGGTATTTGAGAAGTTGCCCATTTTTTCTGCAGTTCAGCACAATAGGAGAATAATACAGTACACTGTGTACAAGACAATACAGTACATTATACATAATAAAAGTATAATAATAAACTGTATTTATATAGCACCCTTCAAAACACAGAACACAGTGCTTTATGATAAAAACAGAATACATTTAAAAGAAAACAAACTGACCAAAAATACATAAAAACAAAACACATTATAACACAAGGAGAGAAAAACTACAGAATAAATAAAAATACATTTTAAAAAATGGGTTTTTAAAAGTCATTTAAGACATGAGACGGAGTTTGCTGCCCTGATCTCTCCAGACAGGTCGTTCTACAGTCTCAGAGCCCCAGTTGCAAAGGCAATGTCACCTTTTTGTACAAATGTCACTCTAGGTACTCTAGGGGGTTGAACGCAGCGCCATGTAGAAGTGGCGCGGAGCGGCATGTGAGAGCAGTGAGAGCAGAGCAGCTGAAGACAGCCGTCCTGTTAGATCACTTATAATTAAGAGGGGAAACTGCCTGCCACGTAAATCGGACAATAAAGTAACACTTTTAATAAAACAGCTGAAACAGTTGTCCATACAGTGTGATATTTTTCGTCAAATCACTCACGATTCAAAGAGAAAAAAAAAAGAAGGAATGCCATGGAATTAAATTGTCCAGTTAATAGGCTAAACATTTTTCTTATAATGGCAGCGCACACTTCAATAAAGGAACCATTAACATTTCGGCCTAAATAAACAATAAAATATCGGCTTATACATTTTTTAACCCAGAACGAGGTGGTGGTCAGCAGCAGTGCAATTATAGCCCAAAAGCAGCGCATTATTCCAAAAACGAACCATAGGCTATTATGAATCTTCTAACGTTAAATGCCATAGAAATAAGTTTTATGCAACAAGGCAGGTAGGCTTTAGTGCAAACAGTCAGTGCAGTTAAACAGCAGAACAACACACGTCATCACTCCGTCTGAATGTAGGAATTACAGAAACTCATAGCTACATACCAATGTTTGTCTTCTTCATCTGCTTGATGAATGCATCATGGCCACCCTTTGCGGTTGCAGAAATCCCTGTATCCATCACAAAAGCCATGCCTCCTCCAAGTGTGGGAACTCTAATGAGATCATATGCAATGACTGAAGCAAACTGTGATACTTGCCTCAACCACCCAACTTTAAAGTGTTATTCCCACTCGCATCTCCAGGGGTGCAGGTGCATTCAGTGACATCCCTGGAATGAATCCATGAATCCATCACTGAACTCTTTGAGGACTACTCTCTCCCACCCATCCCTGCTGTGTACCCTCATCCAGAATCTCCATGTGGTCCGTGATGGCATTATCAGTAGCTCACCGATCACCACAATAGGGTGAGCCACCTGCCGCATAAGTAGTATGCATCAGAGTCTGTTCTCACGGCCCTAAAAAGAATGGCATAAAGAATACAGTCTTGCAAAACTTGCATAAGGGTGACAACAAGGGTATATTCCCCTGTAGGGCATAGTCATAGGATGTACACCATTCCATTAATTGGAGTGTGCTTGGTTGCATGTAAATGGTAATATAAGTGGGATATTATTTTTCATTTGCCATGTTAACAGTTTGGTGCAACTATTGTCTTTCTTGGAATAAGGGGGAAACCCAGAATATTTTGTGCATGTAGTCATTGTCATGCTTCTGCTGCCGTTGCTCCTGACAGACATTATCATTTATTATCTGCACAGCCACAAGAGGTCGCCTGTTAGGAAAACAAATCAGAAACAACAAATGCTTTTTTTCTGATGAGGACAGTCTGTCTGGAGCAGATTCGAAGGGATTTATTTCCTCCAAGATTTGATGTTTTCCACTATTGTTGAAGCAGCCAATAACAGCACACTGCAGTCCAAATACAGCAGACAAACAAGCAATAAAAAGTGTTCAAATATTACACTGTATACCATATTCTGTGTGAATCCAAGGGAAAATCATTTGGACAAACACTGACAAGTAGAAACTGTGACCTCAAGTTATTAAATACAGTAGGAAATGCATTGGCTTCGGTTCTGTTCTGTTACACAACTGTGTACAAGCTTTAGAAACCAACCTGTTGAGGGTTATACACACAGATCCTGTCCTGCAAAACAACAAGCCAATACAGCAACCACTGGAACAGCACCTAAGCTTGGGGGAAATAAGTTAAAAGAGAAATGTAAATGTATTTTTTATCCTACACCCAAGTATTCATCTTAAATTAGCCCTATCTCAAAGTGTGGGGCGAACTCATTCTCTTAATGTCTAAACCTCAGCTGATTCAAACTAGTATGGAAATGCAGACACACACACACACACACACACACACACACACACACACACACACACACACACACACACACACAATCTTAATCTTTAGTGGCTCTCTGCTGCAGGTCTCATTAGGTTTGTGGAAAGTATTACCCTTGTCTGTCTCTCTATTGTTCTGCTCGTCCTCCATCTCCCTCTCTCCACCTCCATCTATTAAACACTTGAGTGATAGTGAGTTTCTCTCATGGCTGTGCTCCTCTCACCAACTCCCAGCACTCATGACTAATTCTTAACAATGCTCATGTTCCAAGGCATAGAGTTAAATATAAATGAAGTCACTGTTAAATTCCAGACTTTTCTGCATGTACACTACTGGCCTTTTATTCCAATGAAGGCTCATTATGCTCCCTGCTCAGGTGTCCAGGAGGCATGAACACCGGGCCTAAGGGTATCTTTCTCTGCCTGACAGAACCAGCTGACTACGGCCTGTTCTATACTGAAGTCAAATCAAATTGAATTGAATGTGTGACACATATAGAATAGTTTGCTTGGTCTGACAGTTGACTGTTTAGTGTATGGCACAAAGCATCAATGAGACCCGCAGGTCTGATTGGGGCCACTGCCCAAAGTGAATCAGATCAAGCAATGTGGATTGAATTTTAGCAGAAAAGTGAATATCTGTTATGTATGCTAAGGGAGAACCAATTAAACCAATTATCTTTGATCAGCTGATTTTGCCTGCATAATATACTGTATCTTCCACATTAGCCAAATGGAACTCAAAAGAAAACAGTACATTTAATACGACAGATCATTATGCAACTTATTTAGTTTATTGGCTGCATTAGTTCTGATTCATTGGTGGCAGATCCTAATGTAAAGGCAGAAAATGTTTGCACATTTCTAAAATGTATCATATATCATACATGTATCGTACAAAGCTGACTTACAGCATTTAGATGGCTCAGATAGCTAGTTTACTTGTTTCTAAAGTAGGCTAACTGCTGCTAACTGTAGCTAGCATTAGCTAGTTAGCTCAGTTTGCTGTGCAGCTGGCTGCCCTGTTAGCTGCCTCATTCTCGGGATCACAAGAGCAAAAACTGGCAAGAAAATCACCTCAGAACTGTATACTCATTCAAACCGACCACCATTGGTCTAGTGTTCAGACCTGGTCTTTATTAATGTTAGCTTTGCATTAAAAACTGATGGAATGAATCTTAATTACAACATTCATAAAGAGTCCTTCATGACAGGTGTTATGTCATGGGTATGATGATCTCATGTCAGTTTTATGCACCCTTGTTGCTCTTTCTGTTCCTGGCAAGAAGATGCATGTATTCATAGATGCATACTAAGAAGCCACTTTTCTTCTTAAGCTGCCTTCTCTTTCTCCCTCTCTCTAGCCACTAGTTCTTTCTAATGGATTGTATAATGAAGTTTAGTGGCCTTGTGCCATGTGAGAGCAGGTGGTTGTGGGGTGGTGTGCCACTTCATACTGGTTCAAGGACGCAGACCCTGTGATTTAAATTGGAAGCAGGAAGCAAAATGCCACAAGGTGCCAGGAAACACAGTCATGACTTGGCAATGTGATGCACAAACACATGGCGATGTGTGCTGAGCTGGGAAAAGAGAAGCGGATAAAGAGTGGGAGAGACATCAGATGAAGTTTAAGTAGTACTGTTAAACTATATACTTGGTTATATAACAAACCAAAATGTAACATTGATCTTTTGTGCATACAAAAACATCTGAGAGCATCTGAAAAAACAAAATATGGCATGTCTGAGATGATTGAAGACAATTAATCCAAGCCAAGAACACAGATGCTTCAGCATGTGTGTTTGTTTGAGGCAAGGGGCGTAAGCTTTTTTAGTTGCTTACTCGCCAAATATCAAAATATCAAATAACCCAGCAGTGTTTGAGATGTTCCATCACACAGTCAATATTGTCCATTTTTGGAATTATCCATATTAATCTGTTAATCCCTCTGCTCCTTAAACACTGTGCTGTGGACACTGGACACAATGTCACTCGCTTCACACACACACACACACACACACACACACACACACACACACACACACACACACACACACACAAATATGCAAAAGTTTAGTATCTAGTGTTAGCAAAGACTGAAACACCCACAGTAGTCTGGGCTCATACACAGACACACACAGGCTGGTAATATCAGGTGGTGATATTATTGACGAGAGTGAGCAAACACAGACAAGGGTTCATATTACAGACAAACAGTCAACTACCAGAGTAAATAGAGTCTTTGGTAGTGGAGATGATTTACTATCATCAGTCTTTACACTGGATATTGAAAATGGGTTTTCAATCGACTGAAGATCAAATGTGTGGACTGATGTCTTACTCATCAGCTGGGTGTATTTTAACAGATTCTAATATTTCTACTACAAGAATAAGGGTGGAAATCACAAATAGCTGCCAAAACAGTGATGGAATTGATAAAATATCCTGTTTAAGCAGCTTTTCATTATTTTCTTGTTTCCAATGTGAAAGCACGATTCTTTCCCTGAGAAGGCGGTTGCAGCCTTGATGAGTGGCTCTTGATGACATAATGCCAGTCTGGTCTATACGGAATAGCACCATACAGCCACAAAGCATCTGTTACCACACCTAAATGAGCTGGCAACATGTATTCAATATGCTTCTAAAACTCAAAATAAATAAATAAATAAATTAATTAAAAAACTTGAAACTGACAGTCTGCTTAAAGTCTGTGTACAGGAACTATAAATGTGTGTTCTGAGTTTGTTACACCACAGAAACGTGTTATTAACCACAAAATCGCTTTGTATGTAAAATTAAACTCAAACTAGAAAAAGCAGTTTTCTCTGCCCGCTCTGCTGTCTCAGTATCAAACACCACTTTGACCTGAAAACAACCTTAAACATGGACGTTCCGTCTAGTAGCTTTATTGGACATGTCCTGACATGTTTGAGCCAGCAGAGCCAGAGGATGGTGACAGGATCAGTTATGTATTTCTTCTTCTGTGCTGGGTTGTTGGAACTGAAGTGAGCTGAAGTGAACTGCTGGGCTGATATGGACTGACCATAAGTTACTGTTGGCTGGGGGTGAGGAGACAGTGTCATTCGTCTGTTGTCGGTTCATAGGTTTCCAGCGCATCATCAAACCATGTTTCAGATCCACCCAAATACTCCTGAACACAGAAATCATGAATACAAGTTGATGATACTTTAAGTTAACCTTTTAGTGTAGGTACCCCTCTCAGTTCTAGAGGTGCCCCTCTAGTGTGATGTTTTGATGTTCCATTGAAGTCAGGTGATGTAGCATAAAAGTCTGCATTCAAGATCTGGGTTATGTGTCTGAGCAGTTTGCGCATACCTCAATTTCCCTGAGGGAGTCTTCCCAAGGGATCAATAAAGTTCTATCTAATCTAATCTATAACATGGGTGTGCACTGATTTGCCTCTGATCTCAGGGCTTTTGTTGGCGATCATCTGAAATCGAATAGTGTGAATTTGGCTTTACGTTCCAATGTTCTTGTTTTAAAGGAGAAATATTAAAAATATTTACTGTATTAAATCATAAAATTACCACGTTAAACATGTTGAATTGAAACTCGCTTCACTTGACAGGAGTGCTTCAGCCGTGGCGTCTATGTCTGTTTCACATTAATCAAAGTTCAAATTAATGCAGAATCTTCGTCAAATGAGTAAGTGTCTGTTTATAAGTTGCGAGAAATTATTAATAATTTGGCAGGCAGTGAGACAGGCACTTAACTCGTCATTTAGAGTGTGCATTTTCAGAGTAGTGGGCTTTTGTTTTCAGGATAATAGGCTTACCTTTACATCGACAGATAAATGACAGTTATAAACAGCTGATCAAGTGACAGTGGAGGACATCTCATCGCTTGTTACTGTCAATGTATGTCATTGGTGCAACCACAGATCATATATCAAACAGGTTTACAACCTATTTAATATACTGCCTATGGCTCCAACTCGCTTTTTGGACTGCTGTACTCATTTCTGCATGTGTAAGGACTACATGTTGCTCTTTCAACTCAAACAAGGATCGTATACCAAACTTAAACACATAGTTTTGTTGTCTAAACCTAATCAATCAATTTTGTGCCTTTATTTCGAAAGTTTACCAGGACGTTGTATATTTATTGTTGCTAACTTGATCGCAGAGCCTGCATGTACACTGATGCCAGGATACCGACAGCATCATAGTTTGAGGCAAAGGGTCAATGACCAAGCTAAAAAATGGTGGCCACATCCAGTGGACATGAGGATTAGTGCACGTTAGATGTGCCTGTGAAATATCTGCATGTTAAAGTCACTGTGAGCTTTAGCAAACTGATAATAGCATTTGGCTCCAACCACTGCAAGTGTAGCCTCACAGTGTTAGCACGGCATAGACTCTGAGTCTACCCACAGATGATACACATACATATTTTAATTGATAGGCTGGCTACACAGGCCACATATAGTCATACACTTAAGCCTAACTGCGATCAGAATCCTGTTTTTAGGCTTCACGTCTCTTTTATTTTGTTTTAAGCCATATAAAGTATGAAAGAACAAAATTAAGCAACATAAAGTATGGAAGTGCAATTATCTGCAATATGGAGTGGGACGGTGCAAAAATAATCAATACAGCAATAGAAAAATACAACAGAAACACAAATAAATGTTCGTGGTGATGTTCAAAGGCATTCGGCAGCAAAAGGTGGAATGTGGCAGATAGAGGGTGATGGTTTATTGGAGATGATGATACTTTGTGGTTAGTGGAAATAGTGGTTTTGATGTAAGTGATACTGCTCAGTACATCAGTCTTGCCACTGAGGGAAGTTTGAGTTCAACAGTCCCACAGCATTTGGGAAGCAGCTGTTTTTCAGTATGTTTGTGAGTGCGGATGGATCATAAGTGCCTCCCGTTCATTTGAAGGTAGATAATGAACATGTAACTATTCATGTAGCTATATCTGTGTCTGTGACATGACATTTCTGTTTAATATTTACTTGTCAGTTTGATGGAGACAAATCTGTGATCTGTCATCAGATCATCATAAAAGTAGAAACAGCTATAAGAGATGATCCACTCCTCCAGCTTGTCTCAGACATCACAATGAGTCTTCTGAGTTATATAAATAAAGCTCAGTGGCTGTTTTGATTGCAGGGTTACAAAAATACCTCTTGTAAAGTTCTCCCTGACACGCCGCGGCACCTTTGTTGAAGAGTCATTTCAGCCCTCTGAGTTAAAATAGCCGAGCTGCGCTGCGATAACACAGACATTTAATCTGCGCTGAGTTGGTTGATGTTTTGTTCTTTGTTATTCACTCAGAGAGACATCAACACCGACACGCGAGACTTTCTTTTTTTCTGGTGTGTGAGAGAGAATGAGATAGGATCGGTTTCCATGACAGAGAGTCAGAACAAGGGAGAGATAAAATAGTGAGAATAAACCAGAGGACTGAGCCAAAGAGCTGACAGCTGGCTCTGGTCCACAGAATAGCCTAAACCTTCCCAAAGGAAACTGCAAAGTTTGCATCTGCAGTGTGTGTGTGTGTGTGTGTGTGTAAGAGAAAGAGAGAGAGAGAGAGAGAGAGAGAGAGAGAGAGAGAGAGAGAGAGAGAGAGTGTGTACAGTATGTGTGTACTTCTGTGTTGAATTTTGAGCTTAGTGTCAATCCTCTGCTACATCGGGGATCCTGTTTAACAATGTGACTATAACACAAACAGTCACACATACTGTCGCACACACTTTCATGACAGACTGCTGTCAGGCAATTCAACTTCCAGTTGCCAAATATACTTAACTACTTATTATTTCTGATGTGCTTGCCTCTTTATGTAAGAGTTACAAAGCAAAATTTGGCTAAACTTGTCAAGCGACTAGTAAAACTTCTTAATGTAATAAGTGTAGGCTGTTAGATGTTGAGACCGTAGGCTGTAAATAAAGATGGACAACGCATCTCCACTTCTTCCATAAATGAAGCCAAAATGTCCCAGAAATACAAGCGCTGCCATCTTGCGCTTGTGGTGTCAGCTCGAGCCAGTATGTGCGTAGTAGTGATCAAAGTTGGAGCCGCACTTTTGGGGTCCCACACAGTCGGCTGACTAAATCGTGAGCAGAGTTTAGCTGTCAATCACAGCAAAAACACCCATTTTATAGTATCAGATAATAGCTGCCTTGTGCACTGGCCGCTGCTAGTTAGCCTAGAAAAATGCAGATTTTTAATTTTAAAAAAGTCAAGTCTTTTCGAGTCATCCATCTCAAGTCTAAGTCAAGGCTCAAGTCATGAGTTTTAGTGAGTGAGTTTTAGTCAGGCAAGTCTCGGGTCCTCAAATTTGTGACTTGTGTCTGACTCAAGTCAGGTCATGTGACTCATTATTTCCTGAACCTTTATCAACTCTGATGTGTATTTACATTATTTTGATGTCCTGATTCAGGGCCAGGTGCTAATACAGTACATGTAGAAAAGTCAATTTTCGTATATTTTCAATAGACTTTGTATCTCTTGCGAGATGTATCGCAAGACTTTGTATATCTCTTAGTGGATGCACGTGGGAAAATATTGCGAGATATACAAAGTGTCGCGATACATCGACGCCTTGTTTACATGCTACCTGTGAGGCTACAGTTGACATTTCAGCTAATACATGATGTAAATGCGGTCTTTTGTGGTTAAATTTTAATGTCGCGGTTCAGGGACACTTGGATTACACCACACGAGCAGTATGGAGACATTTTGTGTTTGTTTTGTGTTCTTTTTTTAACATCTTATCCGTGGTCGCCATTCACTGCCATTAGCTGCAACCCTGTTTTCTGCTGAAACTCCAGGATTGTTTTGTGAACTGAAGATCTTCACCCATCCTCACATCAGCATAGGGGTCAGTACATATTGAGTGGACTATTATTCTGGGCTGGAATATCGCTTTAACACAGTCTGCACTTAGTTTGTTGTTTCCCAGTGAATGGTGGTGTTTCCTGAAGGCATAATTTCCGATGAAAATCACAAAGACTTCTCTACTGGTTGAGGAAACTGGCGGCACACACTGCAGTACATTACATCCTCAGACGTGTTAGATTCTTGCCACTTCATTTTCATTGCAGTTTTGTTTTTGCATAGTTCTCCTGTGTGTTTCTGGTTCTTTTGTAAAGATTGTCTTAGCAGTTTGAGTGGGCTACTTTAGTAGTCCCGACATATGGTAGCCAGCCATTGACGAGTACTGTTTGCTGTTGTCGTAGAATGTTTCACCAAAAGGAGCAAAGGACTGTTTGTGGAGCTCCTAAAAAAATATTTTCCTAGGTGAAGGTCTGGTAACCAAAAATTTGGCTTCAATGCGAAATACTAGTACTAAATACTACTGTGCAGAGCCCTTCTTTCCTCATATATAATGTTGTGGGGTTCTTACCCTTTAACATTTGATCATGAATGCAGTGGACTTCTCAGTAGTGCTGTGCGGATCGATCCAAAATATCGATAGTATCGATACTAAGTGGGCATCGGTATCGGATCGATACTGGTCTGGTGAGATCGATCCTTTACTTTAAGTTCTGCTCTTGTTTACAATGCTGCGGTTTCGGCAAAGAGGAAACAGCCAGGTCGCCGCCGCGGACTCTGCTCCTGTCAGCGGCAGCGCAGAGCAGACAGGCAGCCCACATCACTCCCCCTCCCCCGTGTTGCACCGTCACGTGACGTAATCTAGGTGCGCACTGCGCAGGCAAAGCAAACAATCAGAGCGTAAAAGGAGCGCCGTTTGGCAATATTTTGAAACAGAAAACGAAACCACAGCGAAATGCAGGATTACTGGTTTCTGGTTTGCACTTTTTATTTAAGATTTTTCTGAAAATAATTGGATAATAAAGCATTTTCTGTTTCATTATAAACGTTGTCCTAATTCTGTCCTGGGTTTTAAGTATTTAATAAGGAAACATCACAAGGCTAGCAAAAGATAAACCAGACACACCTGTGAGCTGAAAAAGGGGGAAAACTAATAAAGGCAGCATGAAGGAGAGCAGACAGAGGAGTGAGAGTAGCAAAAGGAGGAGATAACTGGAAGTATAATCCAGTTTCTGGACAGCTTTGCTCTAAAAAGAAAACCAGCCTGTCCCCTCCAGAAAAACAGGTATGCTTGTCTAACATGTAAGCAGCTTATCCCGACTGATATGCCCGTTTATTATTAGAAAGCGCCCCCTAATGGGCATAGTAAGTATGACAGGAGAAGTGTAAGGAAGTTCACATTTGGAGGAGGAGGTGGAGCAGATGGATGGCTCAAACAAACAAAGGACACTATGGGGACTGGGGTTCAAGTCCTGTGAGAAACAAAAAGTAAACATGATGTGTTAAAGAAAACTGTAACACTGCTGGAAATGCGCTGCTCCCCGTAGTGGGTTTGGATGAAGCTGGTTCAACTTCCTCTTTGACCTGATTAGATACAGCAATGGACTTATTTGTCTTTGATGAACTTACAAAAGTTCAGATAAGTCTCCTTTTCTGCAACTCTTCTCCTATTCACTTGCCTCAGATTAATGTAGACTAACCCTCATCTTTTAGCATCATCAGCCTTTAGAGCTCCCCTAACTGATATATACACATTCTCGCCTCTCTCAACTGAAATGAACCAAATGGAACTGCACTGGAAATTCATTTTTATTCACAATAATATATACAGTATATATCTAATGTTATATGCTTAGATTACTTGTTTACACCTCATATCCCCCTGTCAGTGTCCTCATATGCAGGGGTAAGGCCAGGTCTAAGCTCCCCATAAACCTTGATTCCACTTTTATGGCAGTCTTGTATGATGTTGTTAGTGGAAAACTACAGAGGAGTGTTTAGGAGACTGAGAGCTCATCAGAGACCTTGACACACAGTTTTTTATCTTGTTTGCCAGAGACAGAGTCCAGGTGCCATCACAGGTGCACCTGCTGAAATATCACACTCTCTTTACTACATTGTTAAACACAGAGAAGAGACTGAGCAATAACCTCTCCCTCCTGCACTCCCTCAAAAACCAACACACTGCCTCTCCTCTTTGCTCTTTGGTGTAGAGACCTTCAAGCCCAGTTGCAAATGCTGGAATAAACTTACAGAAAGACAGATTGTTGTGGTTCTCTTTTTTTTTTGATACAGATTTCCAACAAAGAGCTGAACTTGATTCATTCTGAGTTGAAAGGACAAAGTGAACACTTTCATAAATGCATGCACACAATTCACTCGTCATCATCTCCCGAATGAATGATTTACTATTATCTGGATTAATTGTCTTATCGAGACTTTTGCATTAGATCATTAACCACACACATTTGATATGATTATTATTTGGTTTGAATACTATTTATTTGATGAAACTGACATTTTGCCTTCTCTTTTGTCTTGTATTGAGGGTAAAAAGCTATCTGGGTCATCCATCCAACTTGTTTGTATCAACATTTTTAAAGTAACAGGATAGAATTGTTATTATTCTCCTGTCTGGTACCCGACCGTTTCTTTGGATATTTGGGATAAACCTACTCTACAGAGAGATGGTACACTGCTGCCCTCAACAGGTCAAACTGAGTCAAGCTGGACAACTGACCGGGTTGCAACCTTTCCTCATACAAATTCAATGATTTGTTCATATAAATTGACAAAAACACTACCCACAACACCATTGTTGAAAACAGCAAAGACATTGAGAATCTTTTTTTTTTTTTTTAAATCACATCACATAATCACCCTCAGTAAACAGTGGGACTTACTTAGCTTTTGCTGCCGGAGATGGACGCTGTTTACTGGCTGTCAAACTTCCAAATATAAATTCAGCAGTTTTTCTCATGTAAGTTTCAAAAAGCAAAACTTACTGCCACATTCCTGCCGTTTGTTCTTACAGCGGAGCTGTGTGGGGGTAAAGTGGGATACATTTATCTCTTGTTTTGAAAGCCCACTGTTATCCATTGAAGGATCTGTTGTTGTCAAACACATAATGTTGACTCAACAAAGAATAATGTTGTGGATCATATTTGTGATAAAACTGACCTGAAGTTACTCTCCCTTCTTTTAGGCAGAGTGGTTTTATTCATTCACAGCTACTTACAGCAGTTTTACTGCTACTTGTTTTGTCAGGTGTTTTTAGAACTTTAGAACTGTTGAATCAAACTTAGTCTGAAAGTTACAAATGCCACATATTTGGTATCAAATTAAAGAAGAGATTGTATTTTTTCAACTGAATTTCTTCCGCCCTTTCTTCCTGTCCTCAAGAGATGCTGATTTGGGTTTAATAGGAAAATTATCATTTAAGTGAGGATTCTCTCAGTGAACTGCAGCAACATGTTAAGAATCCGCTCAGGTCTAGGAGGTTAACCTAACTTTATGATTTTTTTTTTCCCAATACTCTGAACTTCCTTCATTTTCCAGTCATCAACCTGTGGGTGGTGATGGCTGGGTATTCTGTAACTCCAATCTGTACTGTGAAACTTTCTTATATAAATTAATAATATAATTAGATCAAAAATGGTCAAATAATTTTCATTTGTGCCACAGAGAATTTCTCGAAGTAAAATGAAAATCGAGACAGACTATCTCTAGCTAATGTTAATTAGAAAATATAGCTAAGAGTGATTTGCCCTAAAGTAACATCAATAAGTCTGCCAGGTTTTGAAGTAACTATGAGGAAAAATTGAGCCAAAACTTAATTAATGGAAGTAAAACTAATAAAAAACTGAAATTACTGATATTAATAAATAGAGCCTATATCACCCTGATTCAGCTACATTTTGTGACATTTTATGACATTTGTAGTTTTTATGTTGATACTCTTAGACTATTATTTATATGACAAAGCCAGCAACTTGAGTATAAGCTGACCAGCCAACTCCACACAAACACATCACAGATACCGTCTGATACACAACGTCATTGGAAACACACTTCAACACGTTACAACCATAACAGTACTTCTAGCGCAACAACATTTTTGGAAAGATACTTAAACGAGTGAAACCAACGGAAAACACTTTGCATCGACAATTACTATTAAGCACAGAAATAGCAACAAACAAGAACGTGACTGAGTCACACTTAGGCCCCAAGGAGTGGGGCAACATCACAGACACGGGGGCTGACGCTCTGGCAAAGAAACAGGCAGAGCTAAGAGCCATATTCCTTGGCAGCAACAACAACACACCAGAGAAAGACACAAAACTCCTCACACAGCCAGAAGCTGAGGCTCCCCGTCAAGACGTGAAGAATGTCCTCAATTCCCTGGCTTGGACTCGTCCAGCGCCACTGAGATGTTCACGTCCAGCACCCAGGGAAGAGGCACACACTACCCTCCTCAAAGAGGCGAACCGTTACCAGGCCAGAGCTGTTCCTGTACGAGCAAGACCACCACATCACAAGCCCCAGAGAGAGGAGAGCTATCTTAAAAAATGCCTGCAGGAAACTAAATATCTTCTCCAGCAGGAAAAGTAGGTGAGAGTCATGGCAGAAGACAACCGAGCCATTGACAGGACCACGCTGAAGGAGGCAGAGAGGAAGCTGCAGGAGGAGAGGAGTTTGAGGATGCAGCTTGAACAGGAGGTGAAGAGGCTCAGAGGTCTCTCAGCTGAGCGCCTGGGCGAGTCTGACTCCTCAAACAAAACCAAAGAGCAGCTCGTCAAGGAACTGAAATAGGCACAAAGTCAGGTAGAGGCTGAAAAGCTCCAGGCTGACCTCCTCAAGAAAAAAGTGGAGGAGGTCTGGCATCAGTTTCACGACCGAGTCACCAAGGACCTGAAGCTGGTTGAGAGGCTTCAAGATGAAAACAAAGCCCTGTAGCAGGACATGGAGCAGGAGAGGAAAGAGAAACTGGACTGCGGACAAGAGCTAGAGGACTTAAAGAAGCAGCTGGAGGTGAAGACCACCTCCAAACCTCCAAACATTTAGGGGACGCCAAACGACATCCCTGAAATGCCAAATGACATTCAGGAGACGCCAAAAAACATCACTGAAATGTCAAAGGACGTTTACGGGATGCCAAACGACATCCCTGAAATGCCAAATGATGTCCAGAAAACATCAAGCGATTTCCAGAGAAAAATTGAAAATGAAATTCAGGAGGACACAAACACTGTCCAGGGAACACCAAACAAGGTCCAGAAGCTACCACCGAAACCGTCTCTGTAGAGATAATTCAAGAAGGCGATAGACACACAGAGACCCAAGACAAACAAAATCTTTTTCTTTTAGAGTTACAAAAGTGACTCTAAAAGAAAAAACCTAAAAGTCACACAAACACCTACCTGTGTGTGTTAATATCAGTCCCATGGGATGGGCAGCGCAGAGGTTCAATATTAAGTCCTGACAGACAGAAGCTAGCTGTTTTTGGTTTTTTTTGTCAGGACTTGGTGCTTTTCCGTGTCTGTGTGGGTTTTACCCCAGGTACCCCGGTTTCTCCCACAAACTAAAACTATTTCAAATTTTGGAAAAACTGTAAAACAATAAATTCTTGAAAAAAAAAACACTTTCTGTAGAGTTGTATTTTTTGTAGAGCTTTGTCAAGTATTTGTCTGGATATTCTGAGTATTATAGGTGAGGGATAATATACAGTGAGCAGGTCATTATTGTGAAATACCTCCCACCGGGATGATGGGACAAAGGAGATATAGCAGAAATCACACAGAAAAGGCCACTTTTTATAAAATAGAAATAACGACTGACTTACCATTTAGTTTATGTAGGTTCCTCTTGGTGTCAAGCAAATGTGACAAAAAGAAAAAATGTAAAATGTTGTTTGTTTGTTTTTTTGTTTTTTTGTTTTTTTTAAATATCTGCCAAGGACACAAATATCGTGATAGTTGAAGAATGACCAGTTAGGGCTGGATTCATTTTTATTCCCCGTGTACAGAGTCAAAGTCTCGGTTACGGGTCGGGGGTTAGAGGGGTTCTCTTGACTTCTCTCATCTGTGAAGAATTTTGTGGACCCATATCCTTATTGTTTTCTTCTTACTTTATACTCATTTATTTTCGTAAGCTGCCAACACAGTTAGAGAGTGCAGTGTATGCTTGGCACCACTGTTCATCAGTGTGGGTACTCACATTGTTAAAGTTATTGTTCTTTGTGTATTTCTTGGAAAATATAACATCTCACTCCACTGTTACGCAGACGATACGCAAGTCTACCTGCTTTTGTCTTTATGTAAAGCACATTGAGTTGCCTATTGGTATGAAATGCGCTATATAAATAAATATGCCTTGCCTTGCCTTTTGAACTGGAAGGCAAAGATGCAAACTGTATGCTGGACATCAAAGATTGGATGGCTGTAAACTTTTTATTCTTTAATGACAGGAAAACTGAAGTCCTTATATTTGAACCATGTGAATCCCCTCATATTGACCTGTGTTCCCTGAAACCATATGTTATAGATACTGTTAAAAATCTGTGTGATAATGTAGTGATTTTAAATTGGACAAGCAGATAAACACAGTAATAAGTTTTTTTTTCAAGTTTAGTGATTTTAAAAGGGTTATACATGCTTTTATCTCAACCCAATGTGACTACTTTATGTTGGTGTTAACCAGGCCTCCGTTTCACACTTGGTCCAGAATGCTGCAGTTCTTCTTTTAACAGATAAACAGAGGCACTGTAAATTATTACAAGTAAAGTTTACTTCAAGAAAGTGAGGAAACTGATTGCCTTGAAAAAAATAAGTAAAGCAACTTAATTTTATGAAGTTGTGTTGCCTTGTCACGTGTTAAAGTACTGCTCGAGTAAGCAGTACTTCTTGACTGAAATTCAGTCATGCTGTTACTACTCAAAAACTGTGAGTAAGGCGAACTTAACCAAAGCAAGTAAGCGCTACTTAAGTTTAAATAAAATGCACTTAATATACTTTAGTGTTGTCAACTTAAAAATAGAACAACTCACAAAATGTGCTGTATAAAAAAAGTCACTTTCCTGAATAACGTCTCACAGCAACAAACAGACCTGCCAACATTTAGTCTACCTGCCTCAGACAATAACTAGAGAGTACTGGGTACTCCAATTTGTCCTGTGATGAGCACATCCTCTAAGTTATCATAAGTTTTTATTATTTATTTGAACATTTTTAATACGCTCGAGATTGGAGTCTCCCCAGGAGCTCTACATATCCGTGTTAAGCGGAGCGGT